>JAWPHD010006223.1:0-148363 GCA_037043455.1 Cyrtodaria siliqua | reverse complement strand
TTCATTTAGAATAAGGTAGCACTCACACTAAACATTACTTTTTTCTGTGTAACTTTCGAGATGCATCCATCGGTTCTACCGATTCTCTTGTTGTTATTATTAATATCTGGTTGAATTCCGAATTGAATTGAATGTTGTTTAACGGCATATCAACACAGTATAGGTTATTTAGAGCCGCCCCAGAGAGAGGGGAAGGATACATAGGAATCCGGGAACCTGCCCTACTCTTATTATCGAATAGATTCCTATGGTTCTTTAACGTGCTCGGAGGATAGACCGATACACGGGACCGCTCGGTTTACGTCCCCATCCGACGGACGTTGCTAAGGTAAAATTCCGACAAGCGGTTTCTGAGAAAAAGTCGTCAGAAGCAAAAGATAACGACGACGACGTTTGACGGACAGACAATGGACTTCGGCTCAGGTGATCAAAAACACTGACAGATGACAACGATATTTGAATTTTGAAGTCCCGATGAGTTTCCTGCATTTGAGATTTACTAAAACATGGCAGAGAAGTAACTGATAATAGAGTATATTGTGCTAAAAATCCATCTATACATAGTTGTTTTAACATATATACAAAACGGTTATCATTTTTACTACATTATTATACACTCTTTATGGGACAGCCTCATCCTTTGACAAAAAACTAATAATCTCAATTTCCTTGTGCAAATGTATTTCTAACTGCGATTTACAGTTACCTATAGAAATTCTCTCTCTCCCCCCCCCCCCCCCCCCCCCCCCCCCCCCCCCCCCCCCCCACACACACACACACACACACAACAAATACAATAGGTTCGAAATGTGTATTTAAGAAATATAAAAAGATAGGACAGGGAAAGTAGCATTCAAGGCGGACAGTCAACCACAAAACACAGAAACAAACACGCAAACAGACAAACAATAAGGCAAAATTAATATTAAATGCAAACGACTTCACAAACACAAAAGGGTTGACAATAGGATGTGTGTGAACAAATGTTTAAAGGGGAACTATCCCTTCCTGTGACATGAATATTAATATATAGCACGGGCTCTTATAGAATTAAAACCATATTCTTTATGATTTTATTAAACAAATTGTTACAAATGTTAACGGAAATGCTTGAAGTTACCAGTAAATGTATGTGTAACCAGATAATTATTTTTAATTATCTTAACAAATAGATCCTGTTTCTACGGGTCTTCCAAATTAAACCTGTATGATGTCCGAGTTCAGTGCAAATGGTGGGTGACATGATAGTCGCTGATCTTTCATATATTAATAAAATAATACAATTTCCTTCTGAACATTAGTAACTAGCCGGTTATTATTATAATGCTGAACTTTCAAAGATGAAATTATTGTTGTTATTTTTAATAATTTAACTTCACCTTGGTCAGGTCCCAAGTACTGAGTGAAAAAGCAATATCTTCCAAATTAATTAAATCCATAATTATTATCTAAACGGTGGGTGACATTATAGTCGCTGGCCTTATCTTCCAAGCATAAAACATTTTTTATTATATTATTACGAAAGCTTAACTAAACTGTTTTACATTCAGAAATGAAATTGTTGTTGTTGATTTTTTTTTATAAAACCATAAAACACACACACACACACACAAAACAAAATTAAAAAAAGAGTAACTGCACCATCGTCGGGTCCCATTTCCCGAGTGTAAAAGCAGGAGGGCTGTTAAAAAGAAAATGAACTGCACCATCGACGTGTACCAAGTCCTGAGTTTTAAAATCAGGAAGGCTGGTCTGAAATAGAATGTGTACAGGACCTCAATTACAAGCAGCGATGTTATAACACTTTTTAGATTTCCATTACAGGTAAATGATATTAGTAAACACTTATGTTGCCTCATTATACCAATACCGGTATTTAGGCTTTGCCTTATTTCATATTTAACTTTGAGATCACAATAAAATCAGCCATCATATATAGCCTAACATGCACTCAAAATGATGTAAAACACCATTCAAACGAACAAACACACTAATGGAGATTTAACCAGGTGTAATCAGCGCAATAAGAGACTGAAAATGTCAAAGGTATGTAACTGTTGGATTATCTTTTTTTATTGTTTCCTTGTGGTTACAAACACAGTAGCTGTTTCACTGTAGTTGTTAAAAAGAATGACATGAATGACAATCTGTCTATTGTCCTTTGAAGGTTTTATGTAATTATCTGCTTGAAATTGAATGTATTTACATATGGTGAGCATTGCGTTTCGTTTGCAGTCCAATGTTTACAATCAATGATCCCTTGTTGAATTGTCTTAATCGATTACTGAAAATATTTAATTCGTTTAGTAATATCTTTTATATTTTCGGTGCATTTTCTGCCTTAAATAAGATGCACGCCAAGATGTCACGAATGTCCAAGACAAGAATTTTTATATGTCGGTTTTCCGTTGTTTGTGGTTGTTTATGACAGAACGTTATTTAGAGCTCTTTTAAAAAGGATTACATGTACCATTAACGCAACGAAGCGCAGTTATCTGTGATTTCACAGCATACTATAGAAATAATGATGCAGGGAACTTAATATGTTTCAGTCATTCAGCATACCAACGAACTATTTTATTGACATGCATTTGATTTAACATTTTTATGGGTGAAAGATCGAGATTTTTCAGTGAAAGAAAATTCGTAATCTCTAAATATTAATAACTCAGAACACAAAACAACTATGACGTTGAGTCATGACGTCAATAAAGTGTTGCTGGTGTGTACGTCGTCCGCCGATAACGTTCAATAAAGCGAAACATTTCGGTTAAAATCATACCTAAACATCTCAAATGTAGTAATTATATTATTTAACTATTTTGTTCATTTATAGGGGAATCCTTCACTCGATGGTAGGCGTGTTTTCCTCTCACTCGCATCTGCTCGTTCGTGAAAATAACCACATGCCTACCATATCGTGAAGGATTTCGCTATACTCTCTTTTATTTATCACATAACTTGTTGGGGAGTGTAATAAAGCCATGACATAAATATCGTAGTACAATAAATATGCAAATGAAGGTCGAATCATCAAACGTTTTTTTTGCTCAGCTTGATTTGCCTCATCGATTTCTATAACGTTAAAATACTCGATTACGGGAATCGACAAGGCATGTCCATCGATCGGTGTTTTACAAAGATTTTTGTTTGAATGGTGTTTTATTATGTCATTTTTTAACATTTGTTAGTCCATACATGTCTGTGATTGTTTGTGCTAGAAGCAGACAACCCCATTTTTCCTTTGTAGCACAAGTACTGTATATCTCCCGCCATCCGTAAGAATCAACACTCACTTGACCAAAACATTTCATTTTTAACCCCTATACCCCCAGAATTAAATCAATGAAAGGATGGGTGATATGACAATCGCTGACCAATATAAGGTATTCTCTTTTTAAAGGACATGTACCTTAATTAACTAGTAGTATTGCAGCATACTTTAGATATTATAGAATAACAATCAGTATACCGTAGTAGGACTTTAATTAAACGGAATAATCAAATATAAATATCTTAACTCTTGCAACCATTTAGCAAACCATGTATTGCGTTCAATTTGCAAACATATTTTTTAAATAATGATATCACACAACTCTTACAACATACATTTTTACTGCAATTATAGAAATGGAAAAAGACATCATCCTTATTGCCAGCGACTCTCGGGGCCGTGGAATACACCAGTATATAGAAGACAAGGGTATTTTTTCAAACACTATTTCAAAATGTATTGTCCTGCCTGTCGCACATCTTGAACAGTTCACCACAAAAAATTGCAGTCAACTTTCTTCTCTTCATTTAACTGAACAAACAAACTTGAACATTTTACTCTTTGTTGGAATCTTTAACTTAAACGGAAAAAAATAATTATCTCGGTGGTTGTGAACTGACTCACAATAAATCCCAGTCCAAATTACAGAAATGTATAGATGAAATATACTCCACTAAAGAAATCATTAGTAAAACTGTACACGACTGAGAATTTCAGCTACAGTTCAGTGCAACAGCACCAGCTTCTATAATACTTTCAGTTATCTAAAAACAAATTAATTTATTCAATTTTTACTGATGTTGATATTACACAAATGCAAACGGAATTAGAAAATGATATAGCACTATTAAATCTAAAAATATCAGAACTTAATTAAAAATATGGACTCTCTTCACCAATGCCAGATAGAGACTTAATAAAAAATTCAACAAAAAGAACACGTCAAAATAACACTTTCAGAATAAAATTGAAAACAGTTTCATATAAACACCTTTATGATGGAGTGCATGCAGACGTTTCTTTACAACAGAAGTGGTTCAAACTTATCTATAAATGTTTAACATATAACTATTTAAGTGAGCCTGAAACTGACTCTGACGATGACACCTGGGACTTTAAGAGATAACTTGATATAGAAAGAACTTTTAATATGTGCAATATCAATTCAAAAGTACTATATATGTAATCCTATAGTTCATAAGATGCACCCGTGTGTATGTCAGTGTTGTTTTAATGGCTCATCAACACATTATAACACTAAGTTCAGTACGAGTCTGGACACATCCTGAGATGTTTATTATGTTGTATGTGTTTCTTTAGTTAGTTTCTCTGGATGTGGACTTTATTGTTAGAGAATTCCTTTCGATGGGATGTAGTTTTGTTTACACAGTATTGTCTATTTGGGCGCTGAAGACAGGATAATAGCGAGGATTGTGCGCATATAAAATCGATTCAAGCTGTAGGCCTTATTGCCTACTGAAAGTTCCAAGTCGGTAACCCTGTCTTCACCACCCTTTCTGTTGTTTTTTGTCTCTTTTTGTATTATCAAGTCCTTGTTTGCAGTACAGTGCAGACCTACGATGCCTTTGCGTTTGGACGCTGTGGTTTCTATAGGACCCTATATATCATTTTTCAATAACATCTTTTCATAATTAAGTTTATGTCATAATTTTTATAGAATCATTACTGACTATGAACATATTTACTTTCGGGAGATTTGTGGCATGAAAATGGTACAGACCTATCTGGTTCTACTCGGAATACTATAATTTTATATTTTTGTTTACACGTGTGAATGACATAATGCTTGCAAAAGATTTGCTTTTCCAGAGCTTTGGTTTAAAGCTATTGTGAAATGTTTCACACAATCACGTTTTCCTTTTTTATTCTGCCAATTTTCCGGTAAGTTTTCCCCGACTATTTCATTTCTAATACGTCACGTCACCAGAATGTATTCCCCGTTTTGCACCGTTAACGGTCAAACATATCTTGTTGGAATGTGTAGACTTTGATCCTATGCGACAAAGATACTACACAGTTAATACTTTGAAAGAGTTATTTGATACTATAGATTTTAGTCTTGTTTTAGACTTCCTTAAAGAAATCAGATTTTAAAAATCAATATAATATTTTACTATATATATTAACATTTGTTGATTTACATATATAGTTTATATTGCTACCATATCATCCCTTATTTGTAGATAGTTTTATCTTTATACGTTTACATTATGTTTAATTACTACTTCATTCCTTCATGTTTTTGCGCGCAATATGACCTATTTATGTGTCGACGTGCCGTAAAACACCTTTCTTTCTCTAAATGTTTACGTTCATGACGTCAACATTCTATCTCTATCGCAAAATTTGGCGGGTTTTTCAGAAGAAAAAAACAAACGTCATTCGTGGGTTTCCGTCTGCCTTCGGCAGCCGGTGATATATTTTTGAAATAAGTAAACGTTCGAAGAATATTTAATAAGCATCTTAATATAGTCATACTGTCGAGAATGGCAATGTGGAGGGACTTCGATCACTAACTATAGTTTAAGCTATGGTCGTTGGTCTGCGCATGTCTAGTTAAGGTGTAATGCTAACTAACGTCTCCCCGCGCTTGCAATCAGTACTGTTATTCATTCGATCTTTGGAGATCGCTGAGCCCGATACTTATAGTTAGTTATCGGTGGTACATTTTCAATTTCTTTTGTTTTCTTACTCAATTTTTGATTCGGTGGTTCCACTACTCCGCCCGATAAAAGGCTCTGGGTATTGTTTAACCACTCATAGGATATGTTGTCTGCTTTTTATACGCAGGCTTCATAACCGCTGCTCCCAACTAAATTCCATTATGTTTATTTCGCTCTTCGGGGCATTCCATTTTATTAGATACTGGGACCATACGCCGTACGACATGGGGAATACGTTAAAGAAGGATGACTCCATGTCCACCGAAATATGCATGCCATCTTCGGGATGGTTAAAGTTTTGTGCTGTTGATTTTATGAATATTGAGTTCTGCTCAACCCGGGGCTAGAGGGCGTGAGCGGTAGCTAGCATATTTCACTACTGCTCATGAACAGTCTCAATCAAACCGAGACTGCAATATTTCGTATGTGTCGTGCTCGGCCGTTTCCAAAGGTCCATTATCATACTCTTTTTTTTACTCTAGTTGAACCATAGTTTCTATAAATGGATACACGCGGCATAGTGTAAAACGTGGAATGTGTTTACTTTATCATATAGATATGTCAATGTTCAGAGTGTATGTGTGTGTGTGGGGAGGGGGTGGGGGTGAGTATGTTATTACTGGGGGGAGAGGGGTCAATGTTCAGTGTATGTGTGAGGGCGAGTATGCTTTGGTCTCCCAATAATTTGAAGAAAAACAATGGTTAGCGCTCAAAAAGTAGTCTCGTACCCTTACCCTACTGCGCTCGCTACTCTATCTCCGTGAGTCGTGCATGAAGAGAGAGTAGCGAGCGCAGTAGGGGAAGGGTACCAGACTACTCAATATATAATGTTGTATGTTTTGGTAGTAACTGGGCGTGGATAACGTGTTTGTTTAATTTGTGAAAAAGTAAAACATACTTTTTTGATAGTCAAATATCTTTTTGAAAACGTTTGCATTCCCCCCGCCCCCACCCCACCCACCAATCCCCAATAATTGAAATGTTTTTTTTAACTGAAACCATATTCAAACAACAAAACAAGTTAACCAGTTATAATGATATTCATGTAGTAAGATTTTGTTTATTCCAATTAGGAATTGATAGTTGATCGTTTTCATATGAATAGCCAACCCACTCAAAAACCTACGAGCCCAATGACGCTAAATATATGTAGCCGGGTACAGATAAATGGTGAATAATCGATTCCTATCTCCTCGATAGCTCAGTTGGTAGAGCGCTGGTACGGTAAACCAGAGACCCTGGGTTCAACGATTTTGTTCACCACCTGTTATATTTGGGGGCTCGTCCTTTGGTTACGCCTCATTGGGATAACATATTTCCTGGACGTTTCTTCCAGCTATGGATGAACTACAGATGGTTCTGTCATCGTATTGTCTTCCGAACCGCTGTCAGAACTGTCCAAATAATCATCATCTTGGCTTTCGTCTAGACTCTGAAGTGGAGTTGACCTTGTCTTTGGTCTGGTCCTTCTTCTGTCTCAGGACAAGGCAAGCCAATGAACGGGAGCATTTTCGGATGAAGAAGCTTTGACTTCGAATGAGTAGCATTTTCGGCTTGTACCTCAAAAAAGAGTATGCTAATAAATAGTATGCAAACACGGGAATGTCTAGGATCGGTTGACGGCGGACAACATATGGCTGGACGTCTCAAGTATCGACCAGCTTTTGTTTTCCCTTAAGGCCAACCTTTCGTATCAGTACACGATCACCGGGTTGCAAAATGGCCACTCTAACATTCTGATCGTAGTAATTCTTTTGCTTTTGACCCGCTTTCATGGCTTCCTTAGATGCTGTATCGTATGCATATGCCAGCCTTGACTTTAGTTTGTCGCAGTAGTCTAGGTGGCTGGTACGCTTCTCCCTGAATTGCTAGTGGAGTTATCTCCAGGCCGGCTGTCGGACTCATTTTCATACTGTTTCATGCTAACATACACGGTCCTGGATCCCGGATGAGCCCCCAAATATAACAGGTGGTGAAAGAATCGTTCCTCAACCGGGACACGAACTCACTCTAACCAATGAGCTATCGAGGACATACGGTTAGGAATCGATTATTGACCATTTACCTGTACCCGGTTACCTACACGCCCACCAGAATGAAATTCGCCCCTGAAGTTCTAGTGGAGTTATCTCCAGGCCGGCTGTCAGACTTATTTTCATACTGTTTCATGCAAACAGACACAGTCCTGGATCCCGGACGAGCCCCCAAATATAACAGGTGATGAAAAAATCGTTCCTCAGCCGGAACTCGAACCTAGGGTCTCTGGTTTACAATACCAGCGCTCTAACCACTGAGCCATCAAGGACACACTCTTTAGGAATCGATTAGAAAAAACTTGTTATGGCCTAACCAACGCGCTGATACAGGATCTACCTTTTTTGTAGTATGGTATGCTGTCCGCGCGTGCTGTCAGTACTCTAACTTCCATAAATGTATTGAACGTTAGAGTATGGTAAAGCTCCGCCCTTTTATTGTTTGTACTGAATTAAAAGATTTAATGCTATACATTCATCAAAGGAAATTTCACCGACCATACAACAATAATGATAATGTGCACTTTGTTAGTTTGTGTATGTGTATGCCATGTACATATGTCATTGTTTGTGTGTGTGCGCGCTCGCGTGTGTGCGTGCGTGCGTGTTTCGGTCCGTCCGTCCTTCAAACTCGTTTAATAAATTAAATGTCAGCAGAAAATAATAACATTATCAACTGTAAGAGAATCGTACTTTTCTAAAAGTTGAAGTACAGTACAACTGGGTTATCATGTTTCATATTACCCAGTGCTTGAAGAGATGAAAGGGAATCAGAAAATATTACGAAATGGTCATCATCAGATTCCTGAATATAATTTAAGGCAAGTTCAACTGCCTTAAGTTCAGATGAAAAGATAGAGGCCTTGTCAGGCATGCGCTTTATGCTGTGTTTGTGAACAACAGCTGCTGCAGCCACCATATCTCCATCTTTAGAACCATCTGTGTATATTGAAATTTACTGAATTTCGATTTAATTGGACTATGATAATTTTGTAATGGAGACTACACATTACAGGACCCAGTGCTGGGCAGGAAATGCCACAGACAACTGTGCAGTTTGTCGAATTATTGTACGAGACTCCATGAAGGTTCCCGAGCAAAAATCAGCTTGGCTCACAGTGGATATCCCTAACAATGATCGCATGTCCAATCTTATACACGTCCAAGGGTCATTCAAGGATGAGACCCAGTCCATCATGTTGAGGGTATTATTCTACTTTCGAAAATGAAATGCTGGTAAACAACCGTATTTCATGAAATGTTAAGGTAGTATCAATATCCTATCACTGTTTAGTATTGCAGGATGTTCCGCTTAAATGATGACGCCTACCTAAAGCCCATTGGGACGGTGGCGTTTGATTTTTGTCCATGATCTTTCTTGTTGTGCCCTTAATGGTGTATTCTCTTACTGCCCTGGCTTCTGCCAAGTCATTGAGTACCTTCATTGTGGCTTTCTAGGCTATTGTTTCTTTGTATTATATTTACACGGGCATATTTGTGTTTTACTTATATTGCCTATTGATGCTGCCTTGTTGGTTAGAGATTAAATCATGGCGGGGATTTCTTTATTTACACTGTCCTGTTTTAATGGGATGACAGTAGGGTAAGTGTGAGGTTTGGTGCACCCTAGAACTGGTTTAAACCCCCAGTGGCCTACTTTGCCACTGACTGTTCCAAGGCGATAGCCCTATTGTCAACCCTTTTGTGTTTGTGATGTCGTTTACTTTTATTATTACTTTTGCCTTCTTGTTTGTCTGTTTCCATGTTTGTTTCTGTGTTTTGTGGTTGACTGCCTCCTTGAATGCTAATTTCTCTGTCCGATCTTTTTATATTTCTTTTAACGGAGTTGTTGGACTTCGATTTTTTAAAATCTAAAGCTTGTCCAGTCTGTTGATATTTTAACTACTTCGACATTTTTATCCAATTTTCATGTAACTATCTATATGATGTTTAGCAGCGCATATTGTCAGGATATTCCAGTTGAATGATTTCTTTTGCTGTTATGGAATTTGAAGTTTTTCGCAATTAAATCTTGTCCACTCAACATTATTAGTATGACGTTAGAAGCACAAATTCACATGACATTCGGTTTGAATTGAATGATTTATAGCAAGTTTTAATCTAAAGCTTGTCCGCTCTACTCCTGTTTTTCTTCCATTTTCATGAAACTTTATAAGAAGTGTCAGTAAGAATTCTACTAGCGCAAGCTGTCATGATGTTATAGTTAAATGTTTTTGGTGGAGTCATAACTTTTATTTGTTTCATGAAATACGAGTTTGGACATCATCATTTTATTGTTTTTGCTCACCGACATTTCCCACTCCAACGCAATATGATCTGGCCTATTACAGGATTGTACACACCATTCATCCATCCATTTTAGCTCGACTATTGCTATTGTCATCATCTGAGCGTCGTCGCCGTCTGCGTCCTCTACCGATTTTTTTTATGCAAGCTTGCATCTCTGTTATTACTGATTGGATTGAAACTTACACGTATTCATCATCATCAGACAACATCATACAGCCAGGTTCTATAAGTCATGTTTATATTTTAACAGAATTATATGACTCACACTTTTATTTATTGCTCCTTTTATACTTTGAAATTACCCCATGTGGTTGCCGAAGTTACGATTTACCTGTATTTCGATTTAATTTCAATACATTTGCTTTGAAAGACAGTAGGGTCTGTACTGGATTTGTTACTATTACAAAGATCGAAAATAATTGGTGTTTCTAAAGTCCATGGTGGAATTTGTGGTACTTTGTACTTGGCAATCAAATTTAGGTTGATTTCAGTGTCTCTTAATTTTGGTTTAATACGAAGACCAACTGGTCGAATAGCCTTCGGCATACAGAAGGGCTAATTTTTCCCGTCCATGAGAAAGTGATGATTCATTAGCTACAACATATATACTTTCGGCTGGTGATGTACGAAAGACACCTAAGGCGAGTCGTAATCCTTGATTATGTACAGGATCGAGCATCTGCAAGTATTGTGGTTGACTGTCCTCCTTGAATGCTACATTCCCTGTCCGATCTTTTTGTATTTCTTTGCGAGTCGATCCATATACTATTGAGCCTAGTCCAGCTTGGATCTGATAAGAGTTCTATAAAGTTGTACCCAAATTAATGTTTGCAACAACTTAGTAAATTAAGAGCTATAAGGCACTTGACCTTCAAGTATTTAGGGTGTGGTATAAACGTTTATTTTGTCTCATCCACTACTGCTATTGGTGACACATCCATTGTTAGATGAGGGTCATCATGATGTTTACGTAGTTGACAAAAGTGCATACAATTAGTTTTAGATATAGACATTGTTGAGGTCGTCTCTCAATAGTGTTCATGTTTTTTGCACGATAACATATAACAAAGTCAGTCGTCAACATATAGAGAGCAATCTTGGAAAATGCCACCAAAGAAAGCAAAACCCCCTCTAAAACAGTTCATTTAGGTTAAAGGTGGGAAAGAATAGCAATAGATTTCATCGGACTCTTGCGTAAAAATTAGAATGGAAATATGTATTTAATGGTAATAGGTAATTACTTCACCAAATGGACAGAAGCCATACCTCTCCCAAGTATTGACTCGAAAACAATTGCCAGAGAATTAATTAGCCAAATCTTACAAAGATTCGGTATGCCAATTTCTATTCATACCGATAGAGGTTCTCAGTTTGAATCAAATTTATTTCAAGAGTTATGTAAACCTTTTGGTATTCAAAATACCAGAACCACTGCATTCAGACCACACTCTGATGGTATGGTTGAACGAGCAAATATAACCATTTTGAATATGTTTTCAGCATATGTATCTGAACATAGAAAGGACTGGGATGATTACGTACCTCTTTGCTTGCTGGTATATCGCTCGTCTGTACATGAAGCAACTGGAGTTACCCCATCTACTATGATGTTTGGTTAGGAAATTCGCCTACCGTTAGACCTTGTTTTTGGGAATCTTGAAATTGGCAATACTGAAAAAAACAACACAAATATGGTGTCCCATTCATAAACAAACTTGAAGAGAAATTACATGGACTCTTTCAAGTAAAATTATGAAAAAGAATTATGACCTTAAAATTAATCTTCATCATTACTCAGAAGGAGATATAGTCTGGTACTATAAGGTCTGAGAACTTGGTGTGGTGCTTTTAAAAGTATCAAGAGATTAAGTGATATCTTATTCAGAATTCAGGATGGCACAAGACAGAAGCCACGTGTTGTACACCACGACAAACTAAAACCATACGAAGGCAGACTTATTTCTGCTTGTTTTCAGAAACAATAAATTGTTGTTCCATAGTTTTCGTCATACAAACACATTGGTCACTTGGTACACACATCTAAAATATGGAAATTTATATATTGAATGTAGAAAAGGGTATACTGAATACTTATAAGTTGAATGTTTATTAATTTTGGAAAATCATAAAAGTGATATGCTAAATGTCTATTTATATGTTGAGTGTTATATATTGGAAAAGCATAAAAGTGATATGTTAAATGTCTATGTATATGTTGATTGTTTGGAATATTGGAAAAGCATAATAATGATATGCTCAATGTTATTTATATGTCGAGTGATTAATATTGGAAAAGCATAATAATGATATGCTCAATGTTATTTATATGTCGAGTGATTAATATTGGAAAAGCATAATAATGATATGCTCAATGTTATTTATATGTCGAATGATTAATATTGGAAAGGCATAATAATGATATGCTCAATGTTATTTATATGTCGAATACTGGAAAGGAAGAAATGGATTGATGTCGAAAGTTTTATAATGAAAAATGTAATGTATATAAAAGACACAGAATCATTCTGTATTTTCAGAATTGGTCCTGTGGTATTTTTGGGGACATCACGTTTACAACAAAGGCGGCATGCACGCATCACGTTATTGAACAACACTCTGGTGTATCATGGAAGTGCACACTTTGCAAGAAGTGCTTTCTAAGAAACGATAGTGCCCATAGATGTAAGGCAGAAAAGTCGGATATTGAACGTTTCAAACGCCCAGTTCAGTGGGAAGAGGGGTTTGGAAGCAAAAACAGAATTGGATATTTTTAATAAGAATGTGTTAGACAGAACTGTTAACGATCTGGTAGTTGAGAAAGAAAACAAACCCCTCTCTACCATATAGAGGTAAAAGAAAAATTAGCACAGAGACATACAGCGAGGTCACCACATTCCCCAAAACAAGGAAGGCCAGGCAGGAAGACTCGAATTCCAGTAATAGCAGCTCGTCAGGGTCGGATGGCAGATTTTCATCCAACGATTTGACAATGCCAGCCTCTCTTTGTGTAGATATATACAATGACATAGATGTGGACAATGTTCAGGAAGATAACGTCAATATTCTGAAAAGATAATGGAATTTGAGAGATCCGAAGCTGAACGAATTGAAAAAGAAAGAACGTAAAAAGAAGAACAGACAGAGAAAAGGAAGAAATAAAGAAAAGAGAAAGAAGAGGATATAAAAAGAAATGAAAGAAAAAGAAGAAATAAAAAGGAGGGAAAAAGAAATTAAAGAGAAAAAAGATAGAGATAGATTGGAAAGAAAGGAGAAACAAGGAAAAGAGAATAGTAAGAAAATGAAAGACAAAGAAGAAATGAAAAGGAAGGAAAAATAAACTAAAGACAAAAAAGATAGAGATAGACTGGAAAGAAAGGAGAAACAAAGAAAAGAAAAAAAGAGTGAGTCATAGTAATAATAAAGGCATATGACGTCACAAACACAAAAACCCATTTTGTGTTCACAAAAAACGTTTTTGTGTTTGTGACGTCATATGCCTTTATTCCTTATTAACATTGCCATTCATGTGTGTTTGGGTTTACTGTGTGAAAGCTGCATTTCCCGTTCGACTGCTATACTTATTTTTTAAACTTGGTTGAATGGTGTTGTGTGATGATGCATGTGTGAAATTATTTCAATCCATTATGTAAAGAAGTTAGAGATACAAGCATACATAACAAATGTAATCAAGTTTTTTTTAAGTATGAAAGGGGCCATAAATTGTTAGAATAAAAGCACGAGATATAAAACCTGGCTGTATGATATTGTCTAATGATGCTCAATATAAGTATGTGTGAAGTTCCAATGTAAAGTAGTTTCAGAAATAAAGGCTTACATACAAACTTTAATAAGGATTGCAAAGTACTGATTGACTGAATTGGGTTTTACAGTGCATTGACACGTGAACGATTATATGACTCCAATTATGAATTAACATGACAGGTTCATTCTCATTATACGTCAAGATAAAATACGGACACTGGGCGTAGACCCTTCTTAACTGCAGAACTGTACACATTATATAGTGGACTCTCCATTTAAAATGGAGTCACGTTTCCAAGTTTGCATTCTCGAATTCGGTAACCCAAACTCACACGCACCTGCTGCTCTCGCGAGACTATCCAGAACGAGGCAAGCGAAATAAAATACATCGGTCAGTTTTAGGAATAATATTAGTTTGATTTATAGTTTCTGTTTATTTAACTTCCGCTTTTCCTAACTTACAAACAGCTAACAACCGACATTAACAAAAAGTGGCATTTTAGTGATTATATTGCTGAAGTTATCAACGAGCCGTGTAAACAAACACGCACAACCAGCAATGGCATCATTTGTTTACCTTTCTTTATAACATGGATAACCCAGGAACGTCGAGCTCAACAAGAAAGAAAGACCCGAGGAATAAACTAAAACCAGCGAGGTAGTTATTAAAAAAAGGTGTTGTGTTTCTTCAATATTTATGTTCACTTTTGATGTTCTTTATATAATTTATGTTGAGCATCTATAGGGTGGTGGAGGGGGTGGGAGGGGGTTATTTGCAGTTTCTATTTATGTTATGTTGAGCAATGATTTAAATGGGGGATTGGGGAGTGGTGGGGAGGTATAATATACAGACTATAGTAAAATCTTGTTTAAAGGGAAAATGTCATAACCAGATTACATTAGATTCCTACCAACCCTTTCTCAATTTCTGCATTGATTTCCATTCTAAAGATGTGCTAGACATTTCCTTTATAAAGCGAAATGAAAAAGGGTGTCATAAAGGCCTATTTAGACAATGCAGTCAGCAGAAGCAACAATTACTCCCCCTACCCCCTCATTTAGGAGCAAACACCATGTAAGCAGTGTCAATTAAATACTAAAGAGGAAAAACTATTTAGGGGAAAGTACAATCCGAGTCTTCTCTGACAGTATTGAAGCCTTTTTTACAATTCTGATAATTCATCAGTCTGTATAGGGCTTAGAAAACAAAAAAAGAAAGGAAAAAAAAGGCTTCTTATATCGGAGAAAAATTAAAAAAAAAAGTGCTCAGTTTAATATTATGCTGTTTATTAATGAGTTTAGTTTCTGTTAAATGTTTCTGATTTTATTTCAGTCCTTGCTGCTGTGACTTCTAGATACTTGATAATTCTCAAAATTGTTACGTTTATGTCAAACTATTATGTTATATTGGTTTGCATTTACGGATAACTCTTTTGAATTGTCATACATACATCTCAATTATAACTTCTAAATAAGGAGTTCCGAACTTGCGGTTTAGATCGCTGATGTGGCTTGGCATGAGCGGTTATCCGGGAAGCCATATATAGTGCTCCAGATAAGCTTTCATCATAATGTATATTGTACGAATGAATAATGAAGCTAGCATAGCAACTAATACACGTTTATTTACGTGGGCAGAAGTTGTATTTGAAACAATCTCACCACTGCAGGTTCGATTGCAATGGGAGGATGGCTTGTCAAGTGAGAAAGTTTGGATTCTTATGGATGGCGAGGAGTACACAATACTGGTTCTACCTAGAAAAAAGGGTCGCCACCACAAAAAAATACAAACCTCATATAATTATAGCCTAAAATGTGCTGAAAATGATGTAACACACCATTCAAACAAAAATAAATTTCTCCTGCTATAATGTGGGGAAATTTTCAATAAAAACGCATACTGACTGACATTAAGCTTTATTTAAGGTAAACAGTCATCTAAGGTACGTGTAATTATAATGTGATCCATGCAAATGATTTTCAGGTTCTTCAACAGAAAACATTTTATTGACTCAGCATTAAAAATTGATTAAAGGGACACATGCCAATTGTGATTTTTTTTTAAAAACTCATAGCATTCTGTTAGTTTTTGTTATTAACATGATTAATTTGCATATTTTAAAAGGACACAGAGCAATATACATATTACTAACTGTTGATTATATTTCACCTATAATATATTTTCAACACATGGGAAAACAATGAAGACAATTTGGAAACTAAAACTGTTATTTAATTACATGCAAGCGGTTTTAAAATTAAACACATCGAGATACCAATTTTATATTTTGATAATAACTTAAAAACTGTTGTGAGCCATTTTAACACATTTATTATTAATAAGTATACAAAAAGTAAAAACCAAATAATTTCTTTACATATTCCTAATTGGTGTATACATGTATTGCACCAATAATATATTAAATTCTTTTGTGTAATAACCACAAACAACTGAAAACTCAAAGTTGTATTTGATTATATACAAACAGTTTTAAAGCCAAAATTATATTAGATTAATACATGTACATCTAGGTTATAATTTGGATGCTTAATAAATACATGTAGTTCAAGTTTCCCATTAAAACATTATACATGTAAATTACATAAAAACTGAAAATAGAAATGTTCAGCTTTCCAAAATAACATGGAAATAATGTGCTTCGGTGCTCCAGATAAGCTTTCATCATAAGGCATATTTTACGCATAAAAAAAAAATTATATTGAAAATTTACATGTTCTAATGCGTATTCTTAAAACAAGTTTTGAAGGGGAAAAAAAGTAAACTGTTTTCCATAAAACATAACGTATTTCCTCTTCCGCTTATTCATATAGCTATATGTCTTTTTTAAATGGCATTAATTTGCGTCAAACAACCAACTTCAATGAAAAAAAGAGCTATAGTCATCACTTGATCGTTGTCTGCGTCCCCTGGTTAAAGTTTGTATTTAATCTTGTATATCCCAAAGCACATTACGTAATGGATTGCAACTTCACACATGTATTCAGTATCATTAGTTGACACCACACAGTCAGGTGATATAACTGTTGCTTTAACAAAAGTATGGCCTCTTTTATACTTAGAAATCTTGGTTAAAGCGTGTATGTATGGTAATTGATGGAAACATTGTTTATCAATTGTAGGTGCGTCCGTGGCCAAGTGGTTAGAGTCTTTGACTTGAATTCTGCTGAGGGAATCCCAAGACGCAGTCGTACAAGGGTCATGAAAAATTCTTCCCTTAGACTTGTTTTTCTCTTTTTACCTGGTTTTCTGTTGGACATTACAACATAATGTTGATGAAGAACTGTTCTTTCACCAGACGGGTACTTCATGTCCTCGGCTTTTGGCTCCAAAAACGGATACAGAGCATCAAACACCTCATAATTTGAAAAGCCTGTATATAATTTAAACTTATTATTCATCTTAACATTCTCTAGTGATAAAATCTGACACTTGTTTTGCATTCATTGAAAGTCTGCTACAACTTCTGCATTGTCTTGTGAAGTTTTTAAAAACTCTTTCAGGTCTGTATTTGTTTCCAACAGTTCAAATGATCCACTGTCACACATTGTCTTTATATAATCATGTCCATGTGGTCTGCTTTGTTCCTGCAAAGTAGAGATAGTGTAAGCTTATGGTTATAAAAGAGGTGTTCATATATAATATAAGTAAGTTATAAGTCTACATTATTACATTCCTGCATCTAGCTGAGTGTGAAAATGTCATTATTTATATATTGCAATCCTTCTAAAATGAATTGAAGTTTTAAATTATTAATGCAAGTACGTTGATTAAAATAGCAAGTACAAAAACCTTCGCACTTGCTTTTTTTAGCAAGTGGCTAAAAACATTATATTTTATCCCTGCGTCAACTGGCATTTTTTTGCGACTTTGTTGTCTTTTGACTATACAAACAAGCCACCCACCCGAGTATGAGCCTGGGCAGAAAGTAGCCTCTCCCTTGGAACAAAGTCGCCATGCATGGTTGTTGCCAAGTAACCTCACAAAACACTGTTTATATTGGTATAATTTGTCATAGACAACTAATGTCAGTGCGTTCGTCAAATGACTTCATATTATTGAATACATAGATACTACTTACAAAGACAAGCTTTCGGCGTTTTTTTGTCATGCAACTGTACTCTGTTGGTGGACTTTGTTGTTGTCCTTTATTTTGTTGTCGCACTTGAATGTGATGGAAAAATTGATGGTAGGACATATTTTCTATCAGGAAACCGTGATTTTGGGCGCAGGACAGTCTCCTTTTCTTCTTGCGTGAAATGACAGTCACAAACTCTGTGATTACGGGTGGCCTGCCAGTTCTTCACCCTGCCATCTTCAATGTAATCCCGACGAATTCGGGCATGCCACTTAGCTCTGAGAGATTGAGGCTCCCCAGAAATAGTGTTTCGTGGTTTATTTCCATTGCCTCATTTTGATGAAATCTCGCGAGATTAGCAGGTGCACGTCAGCTTGGGTTACCGAAAGGGTGAATAGGCCGTCATGATAAAGACCTCCAAAGAGCATGACCTTCTTTCTGCATGTGGCAGTGTTTGTGGGATTGCAGTGGTTTATTCTATCCTGTCAAATGATGACAATAGCAATAGTGGACCTAAAATGGATAGATGAATGGTGTGTATAATCCTGTAATAGGCGAGATGACAGACTGAGTTGGAGTGAGAAATGGCGGTGAGCAAAAACAATCAAATGATGATGTTTAGCAGCCATATTGATCTGGTATCCTTCCCCTACTGCGCTCGAAGAGAGAATAGCGAGCGCAGTAGGCGACGGGTACCAGATCAATATGGCTGCCAATTGAAACACAATTTGACGGTTGTAAACAAAATAGAAAATGTAGCTTCCATTGAATTAACTGGTATGGAAACAATTAGCATTCATTATCTGCGGTGAGGACTATAAATGATCCGTGGTCTAGTTTCGTACGCAACTGCCGTTAGAGTTGTTGTTTACCGAGTGACTGCGTTTAGGCACGGGGTCTTCCGACTAAAAGTTTTGACCAGTTTTTTAACGTTTCGATGACAATTTCTCAGTACTGTATTGAGCGATATTAAAATATATACCAATGTTGGACACCTTGAACATTTGGGTATAGAAAGCATGTAGAGTTAAATGATTTGCTCTTTTAATTAAAACAATATTCAGCATAGACTGAACTTAGTGAGAATTGCCTGTATGCCAAGTGATTACCCTTGTATAATGTTCTATTCTATGATATGGCTGCTGGACTCAGATGTCTTCCCAACTCATGTAGGACACTTTTGTTCGATTTCAACTGGTATTTAGCGACAAAGCACATGAGCCGGACCCCTGTGACTGATACTTTCTGTGACGTTTCATCAAAACTGGACGAAAAACTTGGAAGTTGAGTGGACAAGAAAGTTCCATAACAGCACAAAAAATCATTCAACTGGATCATCCTGACACTATGAGCTACTAAACATCATACATTATAGATAGAATAAAGTTATATAAAAATTAGATAAAAAATGTCAGAGTACTTGACTGGACAAGCATTCGATTAAAAAAAATAATCAAAGTCCCATGACTCAGTTAAAAATCATTGAAGCGGGACATTCTGACAGCATGCAATATTAAACATGATAGGATATTTGATACTACCTTTCACGTTTCATAGACAAATCGGATGTTTACCAGCATTTCATCTTCTGTAGTAAAACTACCACCCTCAACAAAGAAATATAAAAATATCGGACAGGGAAAGTAGCATTCAAGGAGGACAGTCAACCACAGAACACAGAAACAAACATGCAAACAGACAAACAAGAAGGCAAAAGTAATATTGAAGGGAATGTAGCGACACAGCCAAACATCTCTATTATTGAGAGATCTGAAAAACTTGGAAAAATGTGAAAGAATTATCAAAATCGGATCACAAACAAAAAATATATGGCCATTTAAAGGTCGTTCTAACATGAATATGGGAGCCGCCATTTTTAGAACAATGACGTCATAGTTCCATATTACCATATATGGAATATTGATATATATCATTTAAAACGAAGAAAATCACAGCAAATGAATGATTTTTTTTTACTGGTAATATAAATCAGTATTGCCATTAAGTATTACATCATTTTGCAACGTACTGCATGATTGGTGGTGGACTCTTTTACAGTTCGCCACTATGCTTTCCTCTTTAATTGTATAATGACCGGACAGGCTGTCGACCCTATGATGACGCCTACCTAAAGCCCATTGGGACGGTGGCGTTTGATGTTTGTCCATGATCTTTCTTGTCGTGCCCTTAATGGTTTATTCTCTTACTGCTCTGGCTTCTGCAAAGTCATTGAGTACCTTCATTGTGGCTTTCTATGCTATTGTTTTTTTTTGTATTATATTTACACGAGCATATTTGTGTTTTACTTATATTGCCTATTGATGCTGCCTTGTTTGTTAGAGATTAGATCATGGCGGGGATTTCTTTATTTACACTGTCCTGTTTTAATGGGATGACAGTAGGGTAAGTGTGAGGTTTGGTGCACCCTAGAACCGGTTTAAACCCCCAGTGGCCTACTATGCCACTGACCGTTCCAAGGCGGTAGCCCTATTGTCAACCCTTTTGTGTTTGTGATGTCGTTTCCATTTATTATTGCTTTTGCCTTCTTGTTTGTCTGTTTGCGTGTTTGTTTCTGTGTTTTGTGATTGACTGTCCTCCTTGAATGCTACTTTCCCTGTCCGATCTTTTTATATTTCTTTTCTTCTGTTCTTTTAGTTCCTTTTTTTTTAGTGGTTGACAATTTTCAGAAGAAGAATTTTTAGAAAAAGTTTCTGCCAAATTGTTCGTAATGTCTTTGACAGAAGTAATATCCTCATTATCATTTTTAAGATGATTTACACAACTAGAATTACCTTTACCGTTTATTTTCCGGACTATGTCCCACGTCTTTTTAAGTGATGAACGAGAGTTCAGCCTAGAGACATAAGATCTTCAGGATTTCCTCTTGCTATCCTTAATAGTACGACGGGCTTTCGCACGAAAAACTCTTAAAGTATCTAAATTATTTTGAGTTGACCGCAAGTTAAAAGCATTCAATGCAGCTTTACGATCGCTGACTGCCTTTTTGCAGTCATCATCGTACCGTGGTTTATGTGGGCGTTTTTGATTTGCCGAGGTTTTTGGAATAGTTTGATCAGCTATATCATGAAGGGTTTTGGTAAAAAGAGCAGTTGCGTCTTCGACATCCTCGAAAACGGAAGGCTTTAACTGTTCCTCACAAAGAGATTGAAACGTATCCCAATCAGCTTTGCAAAGTTTCCATCGTTGCGTTTTTTCGAGAAGTGGAGGGCCGATATTTTCAAGAAATAAGGGGAAATGGTCACTTCCAGATAGGTCGTCACCAACACTCCACGAAAAATCCATCAAGAGCGTTGGATCGCATATTGTTAAATCAGTGGGAAAATGAGAGCCTGTAGCTGGATGTAAATAAGCATGTGTTTTGTTGTCATTAAAAAGACACAAATTGTTTTTAGCTAAGAAATCTAACTTTCTTTCCTTTATCGTTTATATCCTTACAACCCCAAATGTAGTTGTGTGCATTAAAATCACCCAAGACTATAAAAGGTGATGGTAATTGTGCAACTAGGTGATTTCGATCTTTGAGGTCTAGTGAAGAACTGGGCGTAAATATAAGGAGCAAATTGTTAGAAGTCTGTGCATCGTAACACTGACCGCAACAGCTTGCAAACCAGTTTTCAACGCAACAGTTCTGTGAGGAATGTTTTGATTCAAAAGAATCGAAACTTCTCCAGAAGCTTTATCACCTGTATCACAAATATAGTTAGTTATACAATGAATAGTTTTTAAAAGATATTTTATCACTAGTCTTCAAGAAAGTTTCTTGAAGACAAAATGCAACAGGGTTGTGTTTATTTAAAAGTAAGCTGATTTCATCATACTTAGGTTTTAAATCTCGGCAGTTTCATTGAATGATCTTATTTGATTTTGTCGTTACTAAGGCGGAAGTACGGGCTTACGACCTTTGGGTTTGGCAGACCTTGGAGACTTTGGGAGTTCCAGACGTGCTGGATTATCAATCTCCATCTCCAAGTCTTCAAATATGTTGTGCAGTTCAATCGGATTATCAGATCCTTTTGACTGCTTCCCTAACCCGGGAGTTTTCTTTTTTCATTCTGTCACGTCCGTGGCAGCAGTTCTGATTGGTGACGAACTCTTGGGAGACTTCGTCGGATTTGACGAACCTTTGGAAGTGTTCGTCGGCTTTGGTGGACTCTTGGTTACACTAGAGTCCGTCGATTTCGGAATAGATGAAGTAGATGTAGTAGGTGTAAGAGTTGTTGAGGATACAGTTGAAGAAATTTTAGGCTTGGAAGCCACAAGAGGTTTGGGAGCCACAGGAGGCTTATTTAAGAGGACCGGAGTTTGAGAGGCTGATGATGTTTTAGAGGATTCCAGAACAGAGATGGGAATAGTAGCAAACCTGTCGGAGCCTATTGGCCAGGTTATGACGGTCTGCACCGCGATAGACCTGGTAGCTGGTTGTGGCCAGGTTATGACGGTCTGCACCGCGATAGACCTGGTAGCTGGTTTCTCAACCCTACTCGCATCGACATATGATTTGCCGGATGGAGTGGGCGGAATAAGGCTCTCAACAAGTTTCCTAGCTTCAGGAAAAAAAATGTTCTTTTTCAATCTTTAACTTTCTGTATTTCCTTCTCGTGCTCCACTTCGGACAATCCTTAGAGAAAGATCCCTAGGTCCCCTTGCAGTTAACGCAAGAGGCGGAACTTTTGCAATTGGCGAAGTCGCTATGACCCTCCTGGCCGCAAAGGGCACATACTGGAGCAGCTCGCTTGCATCTTTCTCTTTGTTGACCAAAGAGTTGACAGTTAAAACATCGAAGAGGGTTTGGAATGAAGGGGTCAACTGGTAGAATGATATATCCAGTTTTGATGGTCTTTGGCAGATTTGGTGTATTTGTAGGAGTGAGTTTGCCACTCCGCCTCGTACTGATGCACGTTACCTCAGTCACACCTTGAGATTTCAGGTTTTGGGTAATTTCTTCAAGAGTGCAGTGCTCCAGTTCCCTGGATCGTACTACACCCTTTGAAGAATTGAAAGAAATGTGGGGGATAACCTCAACACGGATATTTACAAAAGTTTGAATAGAAAGGAGATTGTCAAGAGTGTGATTTTTTGGCACACTCAACAAGAAGTTTCCCATTACTGAGTTTTTTGACACTCCTTGTCTCACCGGCGATGCCAAGTAAAGCCTTGGAGATGGCAAAAGGAGAGAGTCAAGTGATAGATGTGTTATCATCGAGGGCGATAAAATTCAGAAAACGAGGCCAATTTAAATGAGAAATATCCTCATCCGATTCAGATTCGGACTCTTCTCGTGATCGTTTAGAAGTATGAGTAGTTTTGTGTGCGTGTTTTGGAGCCATAATTGGCAAATGATATTCATTCTCCTCGCTTCTCACCCACCTCGGAGCCCAACAAGGGAACATTTGGTGTGGATATCCGACGGACAAATGCCAAGAATACATGAAGAGTATACTCATATAAAACTAGACCCCCCATACCTCTCAGCGGACCTAACCCCTTAACTCAAAAGTCGAAGAGCCGCACTTATGTTCCGCTTAAAAGTGCCATGAGTATAGCCATATAGCGTTCAGAAATACATGATTAGCCCTAGCGCCACCGTCTTATGGGATCCTTTCTTCATTATGTTTAAAGAGGACAAAATAAAAAGGGAGCAAGATATTAAACGAGAGGGATTGAGGGAGATTTGAATTAAACAAGAAGCTAGGATCCCGTATAGCTGGCGTGACAAACCGATTGATCAGATCAGGCCAAATCTGACCGCTCGTCTAGTTGAAGTCCGGACCAAACTGGTGTGTTGCAACCACGAGGACTCCCTCCTCCAACGACACGGGTCGCCACCCACGGTAACCAGGTAAAACGTCATAATTTTGATGACGTTTTACATGCGCGGTGAAGTCTAGTAGTAGTTCCCAAGTCATAAAGCCTAATACTTCCTCGGTTGGAAGGCCTAGTGCTGCTCCAACTAAGGAAGCTTGAAAGCCTAGTGCTTCTCCAACTAGGGAGCACAAGGAGCAGCCAAAGGTGTCTAACGGCCCTATTGAGCTGCATAACAAATGTGAACAGCTCATGGACATTTCAGAGCCAGCAGCTGCACTGGCACTTCCGTCCTCGCACGAACAGTTAGTTGAGGTGCCACTTCAGCTGACTTCTTCCAGGGAGGAGGATTCATCAGTGGAGATGTCGCTGCTTGAGTCTCCTAAGACTTCTCCTAAATCTAAGGCCAAAAATAAAAATAAAATTAAAAGTCGCCTTAACGCTCAATAATGGGTAAAACTAATAAGATCATTCAATGGAAATGTCGAGGTTTGAAACCAAATTATGATGAAATCAGCTTAATTTTAAATGAACACAACCCTATTGCCTTTTGTCTTCTTGAAGACAAGTGATAAGATATCTTTTAAACAATACTCACTATACAATCATATTTGTGATACCGGGGACAAGGCGACTGGTGGAGTTTCGATAATCGTTAATCGAAACATTCCTCACAGACCTGTTGCGTTGAAAACAAATTTGCAAGCTATTGCGGTCAGTGTTACTATGCAAAGAGTCATAACAATATGCTCCTTATATTTACCACCTAGTTCCTCACTAGACCCTAAAGCTCTAAATCACCTAGTTGCACAATTGCCATCACCTTTTATACTCTTGGGCGATTTTAATGCACACAACTACATCTGGGGTTGTAAAGATATAAACGATAAAGGCAAGAATATTGAGGATTTCTTAGCCAAAAACAATTTGTGTCTTTTTAATAATAAGTCCACATACTTATTTACATCCTGCTACAGGCTCTCATTCTTCCATTGATTTAACAATATGCGATCCAACGCTTTTGATGGATTTTTCGTGGAGTGTTGAGACGACCTCTGTGGAAGTGACCACTCCCCATAGTTCTTGAAATATCGGCCTCCCACTTCTCGAAAAAAACGCAACGATGGAAACTACGCAAGGCTTATTGGACTACGTTTCAATCTCTTTGCGAGGAACAATTAAAGCCTTCGTTTTCGAGGATGTCGAAGACGCAACTGCTCTTAATTTTTACCAAACTCTTCACGATATAGCTGATCAAACCATCACAAAAACCTCGGCAAATCCTAAACGCCCACATAAACCATGGTACGACGATGACTGCAAAAAAGGCAGTCAGCGATCGTAAAGCTGCATTAAATAATTTTAAACTTGCGGCCAACTCAAACAAATTTAGATAACTTTAGGGTTTTTCGTGCGAAAGCCCCGTCTTACTATTTAGGATAGCAAGAGGATTTCCTGGAGATCTTACGTCTCTAGGATGAATTCTCGCTCATCTCTTAAGAAGACATGGGACATGGTCCGGAAAATAAGTGGTAAAGGTAATTCTAGTTCTGTAAATCATCTGATGTGTTTGTGATGTCGTTTGCATTTATTATTGCTTTTGCCTTCTTGTTTGTCTGTTTGCGTGTCTGTTTCTGTGTTTTGTGGTTTACTGTCCTCCTTGAATGCTACTTTCCCTGTCCGATCTTTTTATATATAAATTTTTTTTAAACAGATAATGGAGAAAAGATATCACAAACACTTTGGCAGAAAGCTTTTCAAAAAATTCTTCTTCTGAAATTATCAACCAAATTTTCTGAAAAATAAGAAACAGACAGAACAGAAGAAGCTGAACTTGTTGAAAAACTTGGAAAAATACAATAAACTATTCACTCTCAAACAATTTCGAGAGTCCCTTAAAAAGGCTCATGATACATCAGGCTGGTCCTGATGATATCCATTATCAATACTAAAAACATTTACCTGAATACTGTCTCTCTACCCTTCTTGATATATTTAATTAAGGTTTGGGTGACGGGAATCTTCCCCGATTCTTGGCGGGAAGCAATCGTTATTCCAGTCCCCAAACCTGGAAAGGATCATACGGACCCAATAAATTATCGCCAATCGCTTTAACGAGTTGTATATGTAAAACCATGACCGAATGATTAATGAGAGACTCGTTTGTGTACCTGAGTCCAACAAAGTATCAAAGTGGATTCCGGGCGGCCAACGAGGCACAACAGACAATCTCATACGATTTGAATCGTTTATTAGGGAAGCTTTCATAAAAAAAGAACATTTAGTCCGCTGTATCTTTTGACTTGGAGAAAGCTTATGATAATGCATGGAAGTACGGTTATTATGAATGATCTACATGACATTGGTCTTAGAGGCCGATTACCCATTTTTATAGAGAAATTCTTAGACGATAGACAGTTCGTGTCCGAATGGGTTCAACCCTATCTGATATTCATGAACAGAGATGGGTGTTCACAGGGCAGCATACTATCTGTCACACTTTTTAATATAAAGATTAACAGTATAGTAAAATGCATCAATCCAGGTGTGGATTGTTCGCTATATGTTGACGACACATTTAACACATATATTGGCAAACCGCTTGGGATTTGTCATTCATATTTATTACAGGTGAGCAATTACCAGAATGTATACCCTGCTTTGCACCGTTAACGGTCAAAACACATCTTATTGGAATGTGTAGACTTTGATCCTACTACAATGTTTATACTATGAAAGAGTTATTTGATACTGTAGATTTTAGTCTTGTTTTAGATTTTCTAAAAGAGATCAGACTATATAAATCATTATAATGTGTTCTTATATATATTTACTTGTTTATATGCCCGTTGACGAGCATTTCTTGATTTACATACATAGTTTATATTACACCTTATCATCCCTTTTTTTTTTTTAATAGTTTTATCTTTAGATATTTACACTAATTTTAAATAACACTTCATTTTTCATCAAATTTTTGCGAACATATGACCTATTTATGTGTCGACGTGCCGTAAAACACCATTCATTCATTTACATGCGCGACCTGCGCTAACCAACAAGGCAGGCATTAGTAAGCAATATAAGTGAAACACAAAGATACCTTGTTCTTGTTACACCCAACATTCGTTCTGCAAATATTGTGTTAACATATCTAAGGGTTGTTTGATTTTTTGATTTTTTTATAAAACTGAGATATTGACTAAGTGAAATTTGGACCAATGTAAAAGTTTAAGATAGCCCAAGTGTATCCTTACTGACAAGCTACCCTTACTGACAAGCTTGATTTTAAGAAACGTGTCTGACAGACATTTGTTCTTGCTTTCTTTTTTTTATTTTAAGTTGAGTTTCTTTTTCTGCTCATTTGGACATTCTCTCTATTTTCGTCATTTCTTTAGCTTCGCATTCTTTTTTCTTTTTCAAACTCTTCCCTTTTTTGATTGTGAGATGTCAACTTTCTTGGTTTTCGCTTGTTTTGGATTAGGGGGGACTTAATGTGAAATGATTTGTCTATTTCACCAGACCAATTACAAACTGTCGTAGAGGCTTTCGTCAGCAGTGGAGAGATCAGCGTTTACCTGTTGTGATGGTGCAATTTCAATAGAAATGCTCATGTTACCCATTTCATCTATAGTTAATGGGACATCGCCTGCAATGGCGGACAAGATTAACTGTTCCCCAGAAACAACGCCTACAGGGAAGGGATGTTCTGATTGTTCTCCTTCAACGGATCAGAGACAATGCCTACAGGAACAGGGGTGTTCTGACTGTTCTCCTTCAACGGACTTTTGTAACTTGCACTACTACTAGTGCTTTCGGACACCACGGTCGGACATGCCATTTCAAAGGGCTTAGAAGGGGGCAAACGCTGGCACGTAACCGACTCGGATTCAGGGGGTATTATTCCACACTTCCTGAACCCACTTACTATATTGGATGGAGTGAATGTACGTGTCATGCGCCTTGCGAAGCAGTCGTGGCCACTCCCACTTTGTTACCATGTTGTTTGAATTATCGGCCATAAATTCGGAACAAGACACGACTGTATTCGCGAGACAATGGTCAGAACACCGACTTATCCAAAGGACATAGCCACTGTGTGGTATGTGGTGGGGAAAAGCCATTAGGGTGATATTATTGTCACGCGCAGGCATCGATCAGCCCTAATGTTTCGTGGGACGAATGCGAATCTAACAATATAATTTGGGGACACTCATCTCCATTATGTGGTAAAAAATGTTCCACGAACCAAATTTCCCCCAGCGTGTCCTTCATCCAGGCTCTCTGCTGATAGCGTGTATTGAGCCCAGGGACACCTACCTTGTGGTTGTAAGCCTGCATACTATTGTAAGGTCTTTGGTGGGTATTCCCACCCACCCCCCCCCCCCCCCCCCCCCCCCCCCCCCCCCCATCGGCGTTTATGCAGGCCAAAACAGACACATTGTCTCGGCTGTTTCCGACCCGGCCTGGAATGTTCTTCACAAGCATTCGGCGATCACTTTCGACGGTTTTTGAAGCAACGGCACACTTGTCTCGTCAATGTTCCATATAAGAGCGGGTTTATCTGTAATGGAGAGATCAGTTAATACTGTGTGCAAGTCAGTAAAATACCGCTCTGTTATAACGGTATTCAGCATCCTTGCCCAAACCGTTGACAGCGCTGTAGGTGACCGTATACTTAGATCCGGGTGTTTCCGAAGGAACCCGGACACCCAGCCCTTGTCAGGAACACCATTTCGAAACGGGGTTTTGATGTTTAGTCTTCTCACCATCCTGCCGACCTTTATTGACAACATCCGTCGGGTGATCCCAAACCCTCTGATGATCCCAAACCCCGCCAGGGCTGCCACTTCAATTTAGATACCAATGCCTCTTCTACCTATGGTCATAACTGGTACACCATACTTTATTGTCGCCTTTCTCAGCGATAACCCTTGTCTCACTTCGCTGACGGCATCAAGGAGCGCCTTCTAGCGGAATTTTGCTTTTTTTCCCTCGCTTTGAGTTGGTTTTTGCCATTTTTAGTATTCTGGAAGAAAATAATGGAATGAATGAATGAATGGTGTTTTACGGCACGTCGACAAATAAATAGGTCATATTGTGCGCAAAACAAAAAGAAATAAAAAAATGGATACGAAACGAAATGGATGAGAAACGAAATGACATATTATGTCTGCGTTATTCTATTATTTAGTTTATTTACATTGAATCTCTACACTGATTTATGTATTACGTAATTTCAACAATCGGTTTGTCATGCCAGCTATAAGAGATCCGACCTTATTATTCAGACAGTACCAGTACACTGTATCTTAACTTACTTTTTGTATTGTTCTACTTTAAACATTATATAGATAGGGTCTTTTATGGCGGTGGCGCACGGGCTAATCATGTATTTCAAAACGCTATATGGCTATACTTGTGCCCTGTTTTTAAGCGGAACATAAGTGCGGCTCTTTGACTTTTTAGTTAAGGGGTTATGTCCGCTGGGTGGTATGGGGGGTCTGATGCGTTAGCTTTATATGAGTATACCTTCTACGTATTCTTGGCATTTTGCTGTTGGATATCCACAGCAAATGTCCCCTTGTTGGACTCCGAGGTGGGTGAGAAGCGTGGAAGATGAATTCTTAACGCCACATCATGGCATCACAAAACGCACAAACTACTAACAAACGAAAAAAAAACAGAACATGAATCTGATACTGAGGAACCAGTGATTAACCAGTCCTTTCCTCGTTTTCTCATTATCGAATCGGAAGACGGGGAAAGGCCTGTTGCAGATATGTCACCTTTTGTAATAGAGAAAACTGTCCATTCCATTGCTGGACATGTTAAACAAATAAAAAAAATAAAGAACAAAACTCTTCTTATTGAAACAGAAAAAATATCTCATTCGGATAATTTACTCACTATTAAACACATTTTAAACACAAAAGTCAAATGCTACCCTCACTCCTCTTTGAACATCTCCAAAGGCGTCATCAGGTGCCCGGATCTCTCCGGAGTACCTGAAGACGAAATTATTCACGAGCTTGCACCACAGTTGGTAACTGCGGCTCGCCGAATAACCATCAAGAGGAATGACAAAACTATCAGTACAAATACTATCATCCTCACATTTTCAACACCCGTCTTACCAAAAACAATAAAGGTGGCATATCTGCAATTGCATGTTGACGCCTACATTCCAAACCCGTTACGTTGCTACAACTGCCAAGGCTTTGGGCACCACAACTCCAGGTATACTAAAGAAGAACGTTGTGGTAAATGTGGCGAGTCTGCATTCAAGCATAACGAACCAGATTGTCCTAACGACCTCAAATGTACCAACTGCGGTCTGGGACATCACGCAAATTCAAAATTATGTGAAAATTTTAAAAAAGAAAAAGAAATCATAACAGTTAAATATACTCAAAACATTCCCTTTCCAGAAGCACGGAAATTGATAGAAGAAAAATATAAAATTTCAAGTCCGACCGCTTACGCATCTATTCTCAAATCAAAAGCAACACACACAGAATGCAGGGATGCAGGTACGCAATACGAACCACAGTCAGAAATCCAAAATACAAAGAATACTTCCTCAGTATCAAATCCAAACAAAAGTCAACAAATACAACTTAACAAACACAAATTAAACTTTTCATCTAATCAAACTTTTTCATTTAAATCAAACACAAAATCGGCAAGCTCTGGCAATGTCAAATGCCAATTTCTCAGAATTGGAAAGGGGGTTCTTCTAAGACTGTGAAGTCTAGTAGTTCCCCAGTCGTGAGGCCTAATACTTCCTTGGTTGGAAGGCCTAGTGCTGCTCCAACTAAGAAAGTTGGAAAGCCTAGTGCTTCTCCAACTAGGGAGCACAAGGAGCAGCCAAAGGTGTCTAACGGCCCTATTGTGCTGCATAACAAATTCGAACAGCTCATGGACATTTCAGAGCCGGCAGCTGCACTGCCACTTCCATCCACGCATGAAAAGTTAGTTGAGGTGCCACTTCAGCTGACTTCTTCCAGGGAGGAGGATTCATCAGTGGAGATGTCGCTGCTTGAGTCTCCTAAGACCTCTCCTAAATCTAAGGCCAAAAATAAAAATAAAATTAAAAGTCGCCTTAACGCTCAATAATGGGTAAAACTAATAAGATCATTCAATGGAATTGTCGAGGTTTGAAACCAAATTATGATGAAATCAGCTTAATTTTAAATGAACACAACCCTATTGCCTTTTGTCTTCAAGAAACATTCTTGAAGACAAGTGATAAGGTATCTTTTAAACAATATTCACTTTACAATCATATTTGTGATACCGGGGACAAGGCGACTGGTGGTGTTTCGATAATCGTTAATCGAAACATTCCTCACAGACCAGTTGCGTTGAAAACAAATTTGCAAGCTACAGAGTCATAACAATATGTTCCTTATATTTACCACCTTGTTCTTCACTAAACCCTAAAGATCTCAATCACCTAGTTGCACAATTGCCATCACCTTTTATACTCTTGGGCGATTTTAATGCACACAACTACATCTGGGGTTGTAAAGATATAAACGATAAAGGAAAAAAATTTGAGGATTTCTTAGCCAAAAACAATTTATGTCTTTTTAATAACAAGTCACATATTTATTTACATCCTGCTACAGGCTCTCATTCTTCCATTGATTCAACAATATGCGATCCAACGCTTTTGATGGATTTTTCGTGGAGTGTTGGAGACGACCTCTGTGGAAGTGACCACTTCCCCATATTTCTTGAAAATATCGGCCCTCCACTTCTCGAAAAAATGCAACGATGGAAACTTCGCAAAGCTGATTGGACTACGTTTCAATCTCTTTGCGAGGAACAATTAAAGCCTTCCGTTTTCGAGGATGTCAGACGCAACTGCTCTTTTTACCAAGACTCTTCACGATATAGCTGATCAAACCATTCCAAAAACCTCGGCAAATCCTAAACGCCCACATAAACCATGGTACGACGATGACTGCAAAAAGGCAGTCAGCGATCGTAAAGCTGCATTAAATAATTTTAACTTGCGGCCAACTCAAACAAATTTAGATAACTTTAGAGTTTTTCGTGCGAAAGCCCGTCGTACTATTAAGGATAGCAAGAGGAAATCCTGGAGATCTTACGTCTCTAGGCTGAATTCTCGCTCATCTCTTAAGAAGACATGGGACATGGTCCGGAAAATAAGTGGTAAAGGTAATTCTAGTTCTGTAAATCATCTTAAAACAGATAATGGAGATATAACATCTGTCAAAGATATTACAAACACTTTGGCAGAAACTTTTTCAAAAAATTCTTCTTCTGAAAATTGTCAACCAAATTTTCTGAAAAATAAGAAACAAAAAGAACAGAAGAAGCTGAACTTCAAGTCGAAAAACTTTTAGATGATAGACAGTTTCGTGTCCGAATGGGTTCAACCCTCTCTGATATTCATGAACAGGAGATGGATGTCCCACAGGGCAGCATACTATCTGTCACACTTTTTAATATAAGATTAACAGTATAGTAAAATACATCAATCCAGGTGTGGATTGTTCGCTATATATTGACGACTTTGTTATATGTTACCGTGCAAAAAACATGAATACTATCGAGAGACAATTACAACAATGTCTCAATAAACTTCAGACCTGGTCTGATGAAAATGGTTTTAAATTTTCTAAATCTAAAACTATTTGTATGCACTTTTGTCAACTTCGTAAACATCATGAAGACCCTCATCTAACACTGGATGGGTCACCAATACCAGTAGTGGATGACACAAAATTCCTTGGTCTTATTTTCGACCGTAAATTAACGTTTATACCACACCTTAAATACTTGAAGGCCAAATGCCTTAAAGCTCTTAACTTACTTTAAGTGGTTGCAAACACTAATTGGGGAGCAGATCGAAAAGTCCTCTTGCGACTTTACAGATCTCTTATCAGATCCAAGCTTGACTACGGCTCAATAGTATATGGATCGACTCGCAAGTCGTACTTGCAGATGCCCGACCCTATACATAATCAAGGATTACGGCCCCGGGTTCAATCCTCCGTGGTGCCACTGAGTTCCGTCGGTGTGTTCTTGGGCAAGACACTTTTCCTTAGCCTCGTCCGTCGGATGGGGACGTAAACCGGGCGGTCCCGTGTATCGGTCTATCAACCGAGCACGTTAAAGAACCATAGGAATCTATTCGATAATAAGAGTAGGGCAGGTTCCCGGATTCCTATGTATCCTTCCCCTCTCTCTGGGACGGCTCTAAATAACCTGTACTGTGTTGATGAGCCGTTAAACAACATTCAATTCAATTCAATACGACTCGCCTTAGGTGCCTTTCGTACATCATCAGCCGAAAGCCTATATGTTGAAGCCAATGAACCATCACTGTCTCATAGACGAGACAAATTAGCTCTTCAATACGCCATTAAATTAAAGTCTAACCCTTCAAACCCAACTTTCGATAATGTTTTTAATCCTAGTTGTGAACCTCTTTTTGATCGAAAACCGAAGGCCATTCGACCATTTGGTCTTCGGATTAAACCAAAATTAAAAGACACTGAAATCGACCTAAATTTGATTGCCAAGTACAAAGTACCACAAATTCCATCGTGGACTTTGGAAACTCCAACAATTATTTTTGATCATTGTAATAATAACAAATCCAGTACAGACCCTTCTGTCTTTCAGAGCAAATTTAATGAAATTATATCGAAATACAGTAACTTTCAACATATCTACACAGATGGCTCTAAAGATGGATATAAGGTAGCTGCAGCAGCTGTTGTTCACAAACACAGCATAAAGAGCCGCCTGCCTGACAAGGCCTCTATCTTTTCAGCTGAACTTAAGGCAATTGAACTTGCCTTAAATTATATTTAGGAATCTGATGATGACCATTTTGTAATATTTTCTGATTCCCTTTCATCTCTTCAAGCACTGGGTAATATGAAACATGATAACCCATTTGTGCTTCAACTTTTAGAAAAGTACAATTCTCTTATAATTGATAATGTTATTATTTTCTGCTGGCTTCCAAGCCATGTAGGAATACGTGGTAATGATAGAGCTGATAGTGCTGCCAAGGCAGCATTAGATTTACATATATATAATACCAAATTACCTTATACTGATTTTAAAGCTGTATCAACACATATATTCGTAACTCTTGGCAAGCCACTTGGGATTTGTCAGTTAACAATAAACTCCATTCAATTAAACCGTTACTCGGAGAATGGCGCTCTTCTAGTAGACCCATTCGTCGAGAGGAAGTTGTCCTAGCTCGGTGCAGAATAGGGCATACACGTTATACTCATTCATATTTATTACAAGGTGAGCCATTACCAGAATGAATACCCTGCTTTGCACCGTTAACGGTCAAACACATATTGCTGGAATGTGTAGACTTTGATCCTATGCGTCAAAGGTACTACAATGTTAATACTATGACCGAGTTATTTAATACTATAGATTTTAGTCTAGTTTTAGATTTCCTTAAGGAAATCAGACTTTATAAATCAGTATAATATGTTCTTGTATATAATTACCTTTTTATATACCCGTTTTCGGGCATTCGTTGATTTACATATATAGTTTATATTACTACCATATCATCCCTTATTTTTTAATAGTTTTATCCTGATATATTTACATTACTTTTTAATTAATACTTCATTTATTCATATTTTGTCAGTTTTTGCGCACAATATGACCTATTTATGTGTCGACGTGCCGTAAAACAACATTCATTCATTCATTGTCCTTGATCGGTCCACTACGTCCAATTAACACTAATTGCTTTAAAATCAATCAACACCATTCATATGGCAAATATGCTCTATCTCGCTAATCTCTTAATCGTCCAGCAATATTGATTTTTCAATGATATGTAATGGAAAAAAAAACATGACGGGTCTTAATACCATGATTTGTTTACTTTCTTTTTTTATTTCTCCAAAAAGCAACAAAAGAAATTCTACTCCGCAAGAATCGAACCGGGGTTGCTTGTGTTTAAATCGCTGGAAGTTTCCACTAAGCCACGCTAACTATACTCTAAGCCGTGGCAGATGTAACATTTTCCATAGACGGAGGTGTACGGAATTTAGCGCTATTTAGATGATGCAAAATATTACTAGAGCCTAATTTCGTACACTTTTAATGCATGAATTATTACAATTTTAAATAAATAAAAGATTTTGAACTACTCACTTATGCTACTTCCCGGACTATCTGTGATATGTTTTGAACGTTTTTGCAAATTTAAAGTGCAGTAATGCTATTTATTTCTTGCTACTATGGAAAACAAGATTTCTGCTGCAGAATGGTATTAAAGATATTTAGAAAAAAAGTACTGAACTGGCTGTGTACCAGTTATCGTCATTCACCAGATTTCGTCATTATCAATATAACGCTCGATGTTGTGATTATGTTTCGACCCCACTTTACAAATCACTACACATAATCATTAGACGATTGGAGAGGAAAACATATTTTAGAAATGTTAACATACTCTCCCAAACCAACCCGAGTACCTATATAAATACATTTATAAGTAAAACCCAGTCGGGGAAATCACGCGCTAGTGCGCCTGCGCAGGTAAATTTTAATATCTGACCCTTTATGTCGAACCATTGAATCAATTTTACATACATTTTCAATCGAGAGACAATGAGTACACGCCAATTAATTTAAATTTGCCAACAGTTATTTCCCTTTAAATTATGAACGTCAAAGTGAAGTAAATTACACACGATGGCACAGTTGAAAACTCATTTTAAATTGTAGATATAGCCTTTTTCTAAAAATAATGTTTGTGTATTCAAATGCAATGGTATATTTATGTTTCATTTAATAACTACACAAGATTTCATCATCCCAAATATGTGCTATTCGGTATTAAACTGAAGATGACGATAACTACTACATTCAGCTCAGACGACCGGCCCAATTCAGCCTATATTTAGTAACGGTCACGTGACACTTGTTACCGAGAATAGAAACACAAAATATTTACGTCTCTACTGACAGAATATGTATGAGATGACTAGTTTTGATTTTGATTGGTTCAAGAACCAATATAAAAATGACGATATCTGGTATATAGCCAGTAGGCAGTAATTAAATGGGAAAAACATGACTTTTGTCGGCTACGGATGCTGACGGAAGTTGTTAAAAAGCGTTAAAATTGAGGCACCGGTTACTATACGATTTTTTCCACATGTTGCTTCAGGAAAAGAAAGGCTAAACGTAATCTATGGTTAAATCGGCCAAAGAAGCTGAAAACTACGGCGGTCTCGGAAGTATCAACATCATCATTTGAGGCATGCGATACTGTAAGGCCATCCAGTGTTACCTTAAAGAAAGCATCGATTAAGTTCAAACCACCTCTGAAGAGGCCAAGACGGAGGCTTTCGATAACAGTGTAGATGAGGATATTATTGAGGAAATGTGCAATCTCCTCCCTTCTGAGTTTTATACTCAAATGAAAATGTACCGACCTCATGTGTGCTTCAACAAGATAAAAGGAATTAGATAGACAGCGCATGCGCAATTAAACGAAAATACCATAGCATATCTAGGTTACGAAACATTTGATCCCTCCCAATAACTATAGATATAACTAGTAATAGCTCTTATTATTGGGAAGGCACCAACGGATAAACACATAAGAAAATATTATCATTTATTAAATTGTATGGCAAATATTGGGCGCGGCTCCAAATAGCGGGCTGCCGGCAACACATACATATTAAATGGCAGCCCTAAACATGTTAAACAAAAGAGGGCATGGCCCATAAGCCTGATACCCTTAAAGAAGCCTCAATAGGCTTAAACAAGAGATGAAGCCTCAAAAGGCTCAAACAAAAGCGGGCATGGCCCAACGGCCGTATACCCTTAGTGAAGCCTCAAAGGGCTTTAATAAATTGTTTATTCAAAACTCTAATGCTAATGTAAAATGTTTCTTCATTTAATCACTTGAACGTTATTTCTTTTGTAATGTTTACAATAATGTGCACGACCGAACTAGGCATGATGTACCATCAATAAGCCCTCAAGGCTTTAATGTTCATGCTGTAATCCCGACCCTGGGAAACAGTGATCATTTACTAATTATAACATTGCTAATTGTCATTAAATTTGATTTCACTGAATTGAAGGATTCGCTGACGGCCATATGGCAGCGATCAAAATGAATTTTGACAATGACACAGAGCAGCAATCAAAAGAAATTTTGATACTGCCACCGCCAAAAGAAAATGATTTTGGCAAAAGCGAATCCCTCACTGCCGAAGAAAAGAGGATATATCATTGTATGAATATGTAACTCGCATACAGTACTGTATATTGTTAAAAATATCTATTAATATATATCATAACTTGAGCCGCGCCCTACCATAATTCAAAACGAATGCGCTTTATATAACTTGCAAAGGAACATTGCTTGTACCGGCACCATTAAGTAACAACTGGCATATCGCTGGTAATGTGCTAGTTGGACTGTGAACAACAAACTGCAAAACTGAGTTAAATGAACCAAAATTAGAGTGGGTTGGACTGACTTCAATCATCCCCTGACTTTGAATCCTAGTATATAGCACTATAGCTGTGCAATCAAAACTGTACAGCGGACTCTAGGTTCAAACTCCTATGTCGGCTAGGAGCCGCTAAACCTGCTCAATGTCGTAAACGGGGCGGGGGTGGTGGCTAGGAGCCGCTAACCTGCTCAAGGTCGTAAAGGGGTTGGTCACCGCTCACCACACGACACGCTGACCAATGTAAAATACTCTTTTGGTAACAACCTGAATATGATCCTGTGAATAATTAAATTAAGTGACATATAAGTATACTGGTGTAAAGAGTATTAAAAGTTGCCCTTTGATAAATAATTAGGTAAATTACCAGGTGTCTCCGGCAAGTCTATCCTCCATTATGATATAGAAGAAAAACAATTGTATACCAGTGTACTGAGTGATAGTAAACTCGTAAATGAGTGTCAATACTGAATAACGCATTATGACCGCTTAGATGTAGACAGTGGAGGTTTATGCCGCCCCCATTATAAAAGACTAGTCGGTATCGTGAATTGGAATCAACCATACAGTACGGGTCAGACTTCCCATCCGCAAAAGGAACTCTAATTATGACCAAATATGTTAGTGGAACATGGCCCACATACTTAAAGTCAACAACAACAACTGTGTTATCAGGGTTATCCCTCAAATTTAAATTCATTCGTCCATAAAACAAGCGTTTCAAAGATGAGATATCAAACTCAAATCGCATTTCAAATTCTTAACCAGGGCAATCGGGGAAAAACATTAGTGAAAGTGGCTTAATATGAACATCAGCCGATTGAATATTGTGTTCCAGATAAAGCCATGCTTGCACTTATTACTGAGATGGGACCAGTCATAAACTCCTCGTTTAATACGATAACATCGTAAAAGGGTAGGAAACAAATCTTGAACATCGACATTATTGAGAGTTTTTGCGGATTGGCCAAACATGAGAACCCTGGTTACAATGCAGGCCGTCCAGTCAAGAATTAGATTGGACGAAGTCATGCGGGCCCTGTGAAACACATGCTCGCGTTTGCTTTCCACTACATTACCGTAGATGATTCATTGAACGTTGCTTTGTCGGCGCCGCTAACCAGTACATCAGCTGATGATTGTGGACGGCAGTAAGGTCCGGACATCGAGCAACACCTACGTATAGCCTGTTCTTACACTGGCCCATCACTTTCCTGCCAAGATAGCACACGCTTGACAAGCTCGGTACATGAAACAGAATACAATTGTAATCAGTAACGAGTTTCTAACATATTGGGTATTATTTAAAGTAATTTAAATCTCCCTTTAATTACGGTATTATTTTTATGATAATCATGAGTAGAACTATTATTATTACTGATATTGGTATCATTATTAACGCTATAAGTAGTAACCGTATTATTATTATTAATTAAAAATATTTATTTTATTATTATTATGGTTATTATTATTGTGTGTCCATTCATTGTACGTCTATTAAACTGTAATTATTTATGGATTGTTTATCGTATTCGGTGATGGATAATTGTTTTTATTTGTTTTGTTTTATTTATTTTTTAAATGGTTATTATTATGTACTGTGTGTTTATGTATTTATTTTATTTTATTTCATTCCCTACAATCTTAAGTTTATGACAGCTAAAGCTAGAAGCCAGTCTGTATTTATTAAATAATTACTGCTTTGATTATCTACTAAGTATTTAAATACGTATCTTCTTTCTTCTTCGTCTTCGTCACATATATAAGGCCTACATCAAGGTACATGCTATAATGATGTTTACCTATAACCTGAAATTTGTTATTCTAAAATACTAACTGCCTCTGCAGAAAAAATCGACAGCCAATGATACACTCGCCGAGACATTTTACCATATCTCCCATATCAAATATCATTACACTGCCTTTACTCTGTATACTGCAATTATGAGTCAGCCACTATATTGTTTAATGGGAAGGAAAATGAATCTTCCGACATCTTATTTTTAATATTTTTTATTTATTTTATTTGTTTATTTATTTTTTATTGATGATTATTATTATTTTATTTATTTGTTTTGCTTTATGTATTTTTTTTTTTTATTTATTTTTTATTTATTTTTTATTTTTTTTTTATTTATTTTTTATTTATTTATTTATTTAATTTTTTTTTATTATTATTATTTTTTTGAACAAAAGCAGGTAACATAGTTTACATTTTATTAATTAATTAACTGATTGATTTTTTTATTGATTTTTTATATTATTATATATTTTTTTTTTTAACAGGTAACATAGTATAAACGTCGCCAATGACTGGATAACAGTCCCCCGTTACGCTGTGTTAATTCTAGGTCATTCATTTGTGAGAAAACTAAAGGATGCCGACATGTGAATACTATTTAGAGCATACCATGCCCTGATAAAGTACTAGCCCCGCACTTATATACTCGTAATAGTCTGTATCTAGGACCTTACAACTACCCCCTGCTGAAATGTTTGATGGTCCCTCCCAAACATTTGACTACTATTATGAAATAGATTATTAATATAATATATTTAAATTACAATAGGAGAGAAATAAAAACCGAATGCACATTTTAAACAAACCCACTAATTTTCAATAAATTATTCACCCCATAAAAAAAATCTATATAATGTTACTGTTTATGTTAACATTCAAATTTCAAAGGCGCCTATCCCGACGATCTCTGGGTCTGGACCACTGGCTTTGTCTCTCTCGGTCCCTCCTCTCACTCGTTTGGACCTCCTTCTTCTCCATCGCTATCAGTCTCTGTTTAATCTCTTCCACGGAAGCCTGCATTTTTAACATCATGTCATCATTTTTCGCCATGGCCTGGTTGTTGGCACGTATCACGTCTAGTGCGATACGTAAACCGTCATTCAAATCCGTCTGGAGTTTGCCAATGGCATCCTGCACCTTCATCATGTGGTCGATGGTCACACCCCTGACTGTCTCCTGTCCAACTGATACCACGACCACTCCCTCTACAACCGGATCTTGTTCTTTTGAAACCTGCATGGGTGAAGCCTCACAAACTCCGGAGTCCAGTTCTGTTTACTAACCTCTTGTAGCAACTGAAAATCCAGATTTTCAGTAACCAGTGCATCCTACTCTCGTCCCTGCTTAGTTTCTTTGCATGTTCTCCCCGGATTGAAATGTCTTGGAACAGGGGATCTCTCCACTCCAATAATTCCAGTCAAGATGTCCGTCTTGGCCAGATGTTTTTGCCAAATGTCTCTCTAACTTTGACTCATCGCCTGTACGAAAGGAACATGGGCCGCAGACTATAGGTATGCCGAACAATGGTGGACATAAAAATGTACCTCGACACTCGCCTTGTCCTCCGTGTAACCACACGTGACACACTGATTAGCTCGTCCACGCTTTCCCAACTTGATAATCATAACAGCGGCCATCCTGGGGAAAAATAATAATTTACATTTATTTTATTTATTTATTTTTAACTTTTCCCTTGAATTTGACCCAGTCCTTTTTTGACCTTGACCTTTACTGACGACATTTCTCATAGGCCTTATAAGCGCGCGCCATCATTTGGGTTTGTATTCCCGGACATACGGTTTTAATTGATCGTGGTGCACTACCCGCAACCCGCCAGATTCCTCAATATGTATAAGAAAGTTTACATCGTTAACTTTCTTTAAAACGAGACACTTTATATACCTCATCTGGAGCTTCTGACTGATTCCAGGAACCATTTTTTCATGTAAATACCAGGCACATTCACCAGGACTGTCAGTATCTGTTCTCTGTTCTCGGTAGTCAAACACATTTTATTGGAATGTGTAGACTTTGATCCTATGCATAATGTTAATACTATGAAAGAGTTATTTGATACTGTAGATTTTAGTCTTGTTTTAGATTTCCTGAAAGAGATCAGACTATATAAATCATTGTAATGTGTTCTTATATATATTTACTTGTTTATATACCCATTGACGGGCATTTGTTGATTTACATACATAGTTTATATTACACCTGATCATCCCTTATTTTTTAATAGTTTTATCTTTATATATTTACATTAATTTTTAATTAATACTTCATTTTTCATAAATATTTGCGCACAATATGACCTATTTATGTGTCGACGTGCCGTAAAACACCATTCATTCATTCTAACTTCATAAGTAGAGCATCACACTGTCCGTTATTGTGCCTTAATATTGCTGAACAGCGACCTTCAAAATTTGTGAGTAATTCACATTTTTTGGTAATTAGGCATTGCAAGCAGTACTGTTATTCATTCGATCTTTGGAGATCGCTGAGTCCGATACTTATATTTAGTTATCGGTGGTACATTTTCAATTTCTTTTGTTTTCTTACTTAATTTTTGATTCGATGGTTCCACTACTCCGGCCGATAAAAGGCTCGGTTATTGTTTAACCACTTATAGGATATATTGTGTGCTTTTTAATTTAGTCTTTTGGCTGTTACTTGTGATACGCAGGCTTCATAACCGCTGCTCCCAACTAAATTCCATTATGTTTATTTCGCTCTTCGGGGCATTTAATTTTATTAGATACTGGGACCAAACGCCGTACGACATGGGGAAGCATATAACTCCATGTCCACCGCCGTATGCATGCCATCTTCGGGATGGTTAAAATTGTGTACCATAGATTTTATGAATATTGAGTTCTGCTCAAGCCGGGGATAGAGGGCGTGAGCGGTAGCTAGCATATTTCACTACCGCTCATGAACAGTCTCAATCAAACCGAGACTGCAATATTTCGTACGGGTCGTGCTCGGCCGTTTCCAAAGGTCCATTATCATACTCTATTGAATGATTCACATGATTGGCTGTTGTAGTTGTGTAATGTGTTTTTGAGCGCGTGTTCACCGAGTCTGATTTTCAAAACTTCCTCTAAAATTAAATTATCACTTTCTGTCAGTCTCAGCGTGGTAATCTTGTGTGGGCCCAAGAAAGCAGATCGCTCGAACCAGCACGTCTTTTGGCCGCCACCACAAAGCGGAGAGGCCCGTCTACACTTACTACAGTCCCCATCATAGCAGAGGATTGTAGCTTTTACAGCTTTCTCTACGGTCTTAACCAGACGCGGTAAGTTTCCACAGTGTTTAGATGAGGCTACTTCTGGCCTTAACATCCAATGCAAACACTTTTTGCAGTTTGTTCGAGTCATCTCTGGTTCTGCAATGCACAAGCATCTCCCGGCTAAAAGTGGCTTTCATGCACTTTCGGGCCTGTGTCCGTGACAAGTCGATGGGATCATACTGTTGTGTTATTTCCATATCAGAAAAAAGGACCTAGCTTGTACGCTTCCTGAAACCCTTTTTGAGCTTTTGCAACCTGGTCGGTTGTTAGTATTGTCACTTTAATACCTTTCTCGCCAAGTCGTTTGGCTATCGACTTTGCCATCTCGTATTCGCTATGAGGTGCAACATCTGGAATTGTGGCCGTGCACCCAAAGTGTCCACCAGGGCAATTTACAAGTGTGCTCCAGCATAGCACAACTTATTTTCCACTTCGTAGTCCAGGATGAAGTGGTTTTCTGTCATTGAATCAGCAAACACTGCGATTGCTTGCGATGAATTTTGGCCTGGCTTTGTTGCACTACCAATGGTTATGCTGTTGTACCGACCATCAAACGAACCATGGACCTCGCTACCATCGAGACGGTGCTCAACCAGAATATTTTGCAGTAATTATTGCTTGTCCAGCATGTCCGCTTTGTTAATTTTTACTGTTTCTCGAGCCACCTTGTTAGCTGTCTTTTGCATCGCAGACTTGGCTGGAGGTGGAATGTTCATTGCAGCTATTACTACTCGGGCCCGGGTATTGCCCATCGGTGTATCTTGAAGTCCAATTTGAAGTGATACATTTGTTGATGCAGCATTTGGTCCTGGTAGAGATGTGGGGATTTCTTCGAAAAACTTTTATTCGCCTGATATGAAGTCTAGTCCTAGTCCCCATTTCTTGTTCGAATGAATTTCATACTCGGAATCTGAACATTGTATAGTCTAGTGTTTCTTGTTGAGGTCATTTACTGCCTCCATCATTTTTCTGTTGCTGATAATAGTGTTGTCATCAGTATCTCTTGAAAGCTTAATTTGTTTTGCCTTTTTTGCAGCACTTTGGTGAAGAAGTAGTGCATCCTGGTGACTGGTTGATGCGAATGGTAATGTACACCTCCCAGAAGATAACTCAGCTCGTCTTATTTTTCTGTCAGGAGTGGTGATGAAACCATCGACTGCTCGTACCAAAACCCTTGTTGTAAGGTATGCAGTTCTTCTTAAACATTGTATGTTTCCTCTTTCTCTGTCCTTTGACCATTTTGGACTGAAGCAGTTCAGTTACAACATGTACTACTCCTTATATTATAAGTAACAATGGATGCTGATGACCATAACGACGTCACGTCATTTCCTGTATGACGTCAGGCAAATGACGCGACGTCGTTTCCCGTAACACTCCTTTTATTTTAACACAAACCGATTTCATTTATACACTAAATATTCATAGAAGTAATGAATTCAATTTAAAAATTGTCTCTCTGTATTATTTAAAGAGTAGATTCATTTCACAAATAATAACAACAATATATAGCATCATTTATGCTCAAAACAGCGAATATTTTACGGAAAAAAATCTTTTTTTGTAATATATTTTGTTTTACAAAGAGCCATATTTTATAAAAAGATCAAACAGGGAAAGTAGCATTCAAGGATGACAGTAAACCACAAAACACAGAAACAAACACGCAAACAGACAAACAAGAAGGCAAAAGCAATAATAAATGTAAACGACATCACAAACACAAAAAGGGTTGACAATAGGGCTACCGCCTTGGAACGGTCAGTGGCAAAGTAGGCCACTGGGGGTTTAAACCGGTTCTAGGGTGCACCAAACCTCACATTTACCCTACTGTCATCCCATTAAAACAGGACAGTGTAAATAAAGAAATTCCCGCCATAATCTAATCTCTAACCAACAAGGCAGCATCAATAGGCAATATAAGTAAAACACAAATATGCTCGTGTAAATATAATACAAAAAAACAATAGCCTAGAAAGCCACAATGAAGGTACTCAATGACTTTGCAGAAACCAGAGCAGTAAGAGAATAAACCATTAAGGGCACGACAAGAAAGATCATGGACAAACATCAAACGCCACCGTCCTTAGGTAGGCGTCATCATAGGGTCCACAGCCTGTCCGGTCATCGTACAATTAAAGAGGAAAGCATAGTTGCTAACTGTAAAAGGGTCCACCACCAAGCATGCAGTACGTTGCAAAATGATACTTTTTAACAAGTTTAACAAAGATAGTATGAAAGTGATCATGACCTAGAATCTTACGAAGTTTATAAATCACACCATAGAAGTCAGGTTGTGATAGTCCTTGTCGCAGAAGAGTCCTTAAAGGGGGTACATCAGGATATTTCTAGAAATATCTTAAATTATCAAATTGTTCCAGTTCATGATAAAACACTTATATCAATCAAAATATGATGTTAGAACCATTTTGTTAATGTCTAAACTTTGAAAACACCATATAGCTAGGACGGAATCGGACGTAAAATGCTGAAATTAACCCTGGTGCATCACCTAGGATATCACGTATTAATGTGCAGAATGAATTTCTTTGCAAATAAGGGATACTTTTTAGGCTCAGTCATTATGTTTTGGCCATGTAGAATAGAAAATATCAATATTTGTCAATTTTAAGTCGGACACCTAGACCCCCATGAAAAGCCTGATGTACTCCCTTAAAATTGCTTTTATATTTGGAAAGAAGATCAGGGTTACGATAATAGAATTTTGCAAAGGTTTTACGAAGTTTATGGTAACGGTAACCCTGATTGAGTAACTTTTTAGTTATACAAAGATTACGAATATTAAAGTCCTCAACTCGAGTACAAGCTCTAGAAAAACGAATAAGTTGAGACACATATACCCCATAAGAAGTTGCTCGGGGAACATCCCCATCCAAGTGGGGATAATTAACAATGTCAAAATTAAAATCATCTCTCTTGTCATAGAATTTGCTAATTATTTTACCATTTTCAATCGAGAGATCTAAATCAAGAAAAGAAGCGTTATTATCAGATATATTAGCTTTGTTAAGCTGAAGTTCTTTAGGATAAATATAATTAACCATTGTTGGAAAAAAAGGGTTGTCAATGTTCAATATGTCATCCAGATACCGAGAGGTGTCATTAAAGGCTTCAATAACATCTGCCTGGGTATCTGGTGAAAGACTCAACATGAAATCCCTTTCATAGCAAAATAAGAACAAATCTGCGACAAGTGGTCCACAGTTCGTACCCATAGGGATACCAACAATTTGTCTATAAACGGTGGTTCCATACCTGACGAAAATATTATCTAATAGGAAGATGAGTGCTTCACAAACTTCATAGCAAGTCCTCATAGTATAATTGTCAAAACTGCCGTTAGTAAAAAACACTTTTATATTATTACATGCCAAATATGTAGTATTTTCTCTAGCAAATGTTTTTTGAATAAGAGAAATTAGCTTGTCTTTAATAAGGTGATGTGGTAAGGTTGTATATAGTGTAGAGAAGTCATAAGTGGTTATTGATGAAACTTGACCTTTCTTGAAAATTTTATTTTATGTAATTTAGGAATCCAGTACATAGTAGGCAGTTTATTTTGCTTATCGTTTACACCAGCCTTGAAAGTAGTGCACCGAGTGATATGTGCGGAAACAACATCATCCTCGGTAGAAATAACTGGAGTATACGAATTGGTGCTGCCGAGTTTCAGAGATAAAACATTGACGTAATGTAGGCGTCAAACAATAATTACATTATTAGTTGCTTTATCTGCAGGAACTAAGACAAATTTATTATGAAATTCCTGAATTCCCGATTTTAAATTACGAAAGGAAAACCTAGGTCTCGGAGGAAGTAAAGAGGGGTTAGCATTATAAAAGTTAATACGTGTATCTATAATTTTCAGAATTGACTTTTTCCAAGTAGAAAGTGAGTTTGGGTCCGCATGTTCTCTACGACACCATTTGATACTAAAATCTTGAATGGAGTGGGCGATCTGGGCACGACTGGCATTAAAATCAATAGTTGAAGGTAATCTATATTTAGGACCTTTCGAAAACAAATGCAAAATAGCACTACTAACTCGCATGGCAAGTTAATATATTTTCAAAATGTGAATATTATTCACTTAATAGCTGCCAAATTGCAGTCATTTATTAAAAGAAGCAAAAATGTTATAACAATTTTAGAAATGTTAGTCCAGTGCGGACATAGTCAACTCTTGACTTATTTCAATATATGTTATGCTTGGTGTTATGAGTATATCAGTACAATTAAGGGGTAGTAACTTTTGACAATTTTTCAATTTTCTGGCTTTCAGTAGAAATTTTCTCTTTCAGAAAATATTTAAAAAAAAGTATACTTTTGATATTGTTCATATACAGTCGAACCTCGATAACTCAAACACTGGTGATTCGAATACCATCGCTAACTCGAACACATTTTTTCCGGTCCCGACACAACTCCTATATAATTCAATGTAATTTAACCTCGATTATTCGAATATAATTTCTCGAATACCCCGGTTCGCTCGAATACTTTTTACGGTCCGAAGATTCATTTTTGTGTGAATTTAAACCTCGCTTAATCGAAGGTGATGATCCGTTGCCATGCGACGTCGGCCATATTAATTGTAATCGACGCGTTTGTATTTGTTTGTAGCAAGCTCGATCATAGTGCGAAACAGATAAAGTCGATTGTTAAAGGTGCGAACATTTATGATTGAAAAGCGATACTAGACAGATACAATGTATGTTTAGTGACTTCGTTTACTGTTAATTACGATAAATTAAACACGGTTGATTTTCTAATTAAATAATGTACCGATACCAGTCTTACCTTGTTCTCATTATTCGGACTTCCGAATTGTATGTTAAAATCTATTAGTGTGATATTTCTTTAAATAAATGATAAAACAAACACATTATTGCAGTTTTTCTTGTATTTTCAGTGTAACAATTACATGTTATATATCCGTTATGAGGTTTAAACAAACATGCATGAACATAAAAAACATACCGAGAACGATACATCAGGTACACAAATAACACTATTTCGGGTGGTACACAAATTCGGATAGATATTTTGTTTTTTACCGTTACCTTGATGCCTCGAAGCCACCGATAGCTCGAACATATCCCTATGGTCCCGCGGACTTCGAGCTATCGAGGTTCGACTGTATATATATTTTTTTCATTCAAGTCAAGCTCACATATTCAAACTGACTATTTGCATGTAGCACTGATTATACGTAGAAGATCTAATCATTTTTTTAAATTGTATCTAGCTTAACTTTGTTACATTTTCAATTTCAGTAGTGATGGTTACTATACTGAAGGGATAAAGAAACGCAGGGTAAACTTTGAAGATGATTCTAGGTAAGATGTCGAGTATAATGTTCAATATTTTTAAGTAAGAATGAAGATTAATGCATGCAGAACAAACTTAAAAAACAATGATTTGTGTCTGGTAAGTAATTTAGAAGTAATTGAAGGGGACCCCCTGTAATCTGAAATCGAAAATGACTGATTGTGGGAACTGATTCGTCAATACCGGGTATGTCCCCGTTCGCTCTCTCCACAGCCCTGATTCTCCTAGGCATGGAGTTCATGAGTGAGTTTATCCTCCTCATTGGGATGTTGGCCCACTCTTCCAAGAGGGCTGCTCTCAGTTGGGACAGAGTAGCAGGGGGAGGCTGGCGTCGTCGAACCCGTCTAAACGAACACTAGTGTGCATGTCTATTTCGTTCTTCGGGCATTTCATTTTATTAGATACTTGGACCATCGCCCTACGACATGGGGAATACATTAAGAAGGCTAACTCCATGTCCCCGCCATATGCATGCCATCATCGGATGGTTAACATTTGTGCTGTTGTTTTATGAATATTGAGTTCTGCTCAACCCGGGGCTAGATGGCGTGAGCGGTAGCTAGCATATTTCACTACCACTCATGACAGTCTCAATCAAACCGAGACTGCAATATTTCGTATGTGTCGTGCTCGGCGCTTCAAGGTCCATTATCATACTCTTTTTCTTTTGCTATGAAGTTTGTGAAGCACTCATCTTCCTATAAGTTAATATTTTCGTCAGGTATGGTACCACCGTTTATAGACAATTGTTGGTATCCCTATGGGTACGAACTGTGCACCACTTGTCGCAGATTTGTTTTATTTTGCTATGAAAGGGATTTCATGTTGAGTCTTTCACCAGATACCCAGGCAGAGTTATTGAAGCTTTTAATGACACCTCTCGGTATCTGGATGACATACTGAACAATTGACAACCCTTTCTTTCCAACTATGGTTCATAATATTTATCCTAAAGAACTTCGGCTTAATAAAGAAAACAAATCTGATAATAACCGCTTCTTTTCTGATTTATATCTCTCGATTGATAATGGTAAAATAATTAGCAAAATCTATGACAAGAGAGATGATTTTAATTTGAAATTGTTAATTATCCCCACTTGGATGGGATATTCCCCGAGCAACTTCTTATAGTGTGTAATCTGTCTCAACTTATTCGTTTTTCTAGAGTTGATCTCGAGTTGAGGATTTAATATTCGTAATCTTTGTATAACTAAAAAGTTACTCAATCAGGGTTACCGTTACCATAAACTTCGTAAAACCTTTGCAAAATTTTATTATCGTAACCCTGATCTTCTTCCAAATATAAATGTATTTAAGGACTCTTCAGCGACAAGGACTATCACAACCTGACTTCTATGGTGATGTGATTTATAACGTCGTAAGATTCTTGGTCATGATCACTTTCATACTATCTTTGTTAAACTATGTTAAAAAGTTTATCAAAGAGGTTATGACCCTATCATTTTGCAACGTACCTGCATGCTTGGTGGTGGACCCTTTTACAGTCGCCACTATGCTTTCCTCTTTAATTGTACGATGACCGGACAGGCTGTGGACCCTATGATGACGCCTACCTAAAGCCCATTGGGACGGTGGCGTTGTGTTTGTCCATGATCTTTCCTTGTCGTGCCCTTAATGGTGTTTTCTCTTACTGCTCTTGCTTCTGCCAAGTCATTGAGTACCTTCATTGTGGCTTTCTAGGATATTGTTTTTTTGTATTATATTTCTTTATTTACACTGTCATGTTTTAATGGGATGACAGTAGAGTAAGTGAGGTTTGGTGCACCCTAGAACCGGTTTTAAGCCCCAGTGGCCTACTTTGCCACTGACCGTTCCAAGGCGGTAGCCTATTGTCAACCCTTTTGTGTTTGTGATGTCGTTTGCATTTTTTATTACTTTTGCCTTTTCGTTTGTCTGTTTGCGTGTTTGTTTTTGTGGTTTGACTGTCGTCCTTAAATGCTGCTTTCCTGTCGATATTTTTATCCTTCTTTACGAGTCGATCCATATTACTATTGAGCCGTAGTCCAGCTTGATCTGATAAGAGATCTATAAAGTTGTAAAAGGGACTTTACGATCCGCTCCCAGTAGTGTTTTGCAAACAACTTTAAGTAAATTAAGAGCTTAAGGCACTTGGCTTCAAGTATTTAAGGTGTGGTAAAACGTTAATTTATGGTTCAAATAAGACCAAGGAATTTTGTCTCATCCACTACTGTATTGTGACCCATACAGTGTTAGAATGAGGGTCTCATAATGTTTACGTAGTTGACAAAAATGCATACAATTGGTTTTAGATTTAGCAAATTTAAAACCATTTTCATCAGACCAGGTCTGAGTTTATTGAGACATTGTTGAAGTTGTTTCTCAATAGTGTCATGTTTTTTGCACGATAACATATAACAAAGTCGTCAACATATAGAGAGCAATCCACACCAGGATTGATGCATTTACTATACTGTAAATTTTTATATTAAAAGGGTGACAGAGAGTATGCTGCCCTGTGGCACACCCATCTCCTGTTCATGAATGTCAGAGAGGGTTGAACCCATTCGGACACGAAACTATCATCGAAAATATTCTCTATAAATATTGGTAACGGCCCTCTAAGACCAAGGTCATAAAGATCGTTCATGATAAGCTTTCGTCCAAGTATAAAATACAGCGATTAGATGTTCTTTCTTTACCAAAAGCTTTCCTAATAAACGATTCAAATCAAATGAGATTTGTATGTTGTGCCTCGTTGGCTGCCGGAATCCACTTTGATACTTTGTTGGACTCATTAATCATTCGTTCCATGGTTTTACATATACAACTCGTTTAAAGCGATTGGGCGATAATTTATTGGGTCCATTTTACTATACTGTAATCTTTATATAAAAAGTGTGACAGATAGTATGCTGCCCTGTGGAACACCCATCTCCTGTTCATGAATATCAGAGAGGGTTGAACCCATGCGGACACGAAACTGTCTATCATCTAAGAATTTCTCTATAAAAATGGGTAATCGGCCTCTAAGACATTGTCATGTAGATCATTCATAATACGTACTTCCATGCAGTATCATAAGCTTTCTCCAAGTCAAATAATACAGCGACTAAATGTTCTTTTTTTATGAAAGCTTCCCTAATAAACGATTCAATCGTATGAGATTGTATGTTGTGCCTCGTTGCCCGCCGGAATCCACTTTGATACTTCGTTATCAGCTTGTTGGATTCCAGGTACCAAACTAGTCTCTCATTAGTCATTCGTTCCATGGTTTTACATATTCAACTCGTTAAAGCAAATTAGGGCGATAATTTATTGGGTCCGTATAAATCCTTTCCAGGTTTGGGGACTGGAATAACGATTGTTGCCTACAGAAGAATAGACAGAAAAGACTAATAGACAGAAAAGACTAAAAAAAAAATCATTTTAATTATTATGTTCATAGAGAAGCAGAAAGGCATTATTATACTGAATTATATTTGGCATATGTGACGCATATGGAATCAAATAGAAATCAATATATTAAATTAAAAAAGAATATATAATAATATTATAATACTATTCACATGAACATATACTAGCTGTGTGACAGTTAATAAAAATAAAAAGACAAAAAAAAGACAAAAAAACAAAAACACAGTAAGTGCGCCATTGCCTGGTCCCAACTCCAGGATTTGAAAGCACAAGTGCTGTAACACAAAACTCTTTGAAGTGTTTCAATAGATCTAACGTACTATTCAGAGTTCGAGTCTCTAAAAGTTCAAAGTTACAAAAAATTAAAAATAATACAAGTAAATTAGCGAGAAAATATAGTTATAACAGTGACGTCATAAACATTCAAAGTAAAAAAGGCGGGAAAGAACGTCATATGAAAATTGCGGAAAAGAAAAAAAGCCCATATAAGGACATTATTACAGGGAGTGTTGGTTGGTGTTAAAAGTTCCCGCGTAAAAGTTTTCCCTCCGGGGTCGCGACGCGATGAAATACCTAAACTTGTACGCGGGAACTTTTAACACCAATACTTACCTCCAGGCAATTGATCTTTGGTCTGCCTCTCCAGAATAAGCAGCATACCACCAAAACAGTTCCAGGGCCATCTGAGTGTACGTGTCAAGGATGGGATTCTCTGTTGGTGCTATGAGAGATTCATACACACAATCTTTTGTTATACTTACCGCTTCTTCCGTAAACATTGGTTCTCCGTTAAGCACTGGGTTTGCATCTTTCGACCATGCTTCCAACTTTACCTTATCTCAAGCAGATATCGACTGAGGTCCAACACATTTGGTACACTCTCAATGAGCCTCCAGAACGGGCCAGTTACCACCTTGTCTATTATGCCAAGAGCCCGAATTTCATTTTCATTTACTATTTCTTCAACATCAAACTGAACGCTTTTGAATAATTCATTGGGCTCTGACCACTTTTGTAAGAAGTCCAGGATATCATGAAGATGGTGAAATGTGGCTCCGGCAGCATATAGTACATGTCATCGAATCGGTGACCTCGGAAGTTAATGGGTTTGTTTGAGATTCCTTTATCTCGCAGGTACGTCAACAAATGGTCACCAACACCCGCCTTTTCACAACCTTGAGATGTAAATGCCTTACATACTTTCCGAAGAAGTCTCGATGCGCCACTTTCACTAGAAATGAAGGCAAAGGGATTGCGACCATTGGCAACTATACTTTTTTCAAACTGATTTAGACATTTTTCTGTTTCTGTGGCCATGTTGAGAAAACCGTGCATTTTACAGAAGAAAGAAAATAGAATGAATGAATGGTGTTTTACGGCACGTCGACACATATATAGGTCATATTATGCGCAAAAACTGATGAAGAAATGAAGGATTAATTAAAAGTAATGTAAATATATCAAGATAAAACTATTAAAAATAAGGGATGACATGGTAGTAATATAAACTATATGAAAGAAAATAGCTTGCTCACCTCTGCCTTGTGAAGTCTAGAAGTTCCCCAGTCGTAAAGCCTAATACTTCCTCGGTTGGAAGGCCTAGTGCTGCTTCAACTAAGGAAGTTGGAAGGCCTAGTGCTTCTCCAACTAGGGAGCACAAGGAGCAGCCAAAGGTGTCTAACGGCCCTATTGAGCTGCATAACAAATTCGAACAGCTCATGGACATTTTAGAGCCAGCAGCTTCACTGCCACTTCCATCCTCGCATGAAAAGTTAGTTGAGGTGCGACTTCAGCTGACTTCTTCCAGGGAGGAGGATTCATCAGTGGAGATGTCGCTGCTTGAGTCTCCTAAGACCTCTCCTAAATCTAAGGCCAAAAATAAAATTAAAAGTCGCCTTAACGCTCAATAATGGGTAAAACTAATAAGATCATTCAATGGAATTGTCGAGGTTTGAAACCAAATTATGATGAAATCAGCTTAATTTTAAATGAACACAACCCTATTGCCTTTTGTCTTCAAGAAACATTCTTGAAGACAAGTGATAAGATATCTTTTAAACAATACTCACTATACCATCATATTTGTGATACCGGGGACAAGGCGACTGGAGGAGTTTCGATAATCGTTAATCGAAACATTCCTCACAGACCTGTTGCGTTGAAAACAAATTTGCAAGCTATTGCGGTCAGTGTTATTATGCACAGAGTCATAACAATATGTTCCTTATATTTACCACCTAGTTCCTCACTAGACCCTAAAGCTCTAAATCACCTAGTTGCACAATTGCCAGCACCTTTTATACTCTTGGGCGATTTTAATGCACACAACTACATCTGGGGTTGTAAAGATATAAACGATAAAGGCAAGAAAATTGAGGATTTCTTAGCCAAAAACAATGTGTGTCTTTTTAATAATAAGTCACATACTTATTTACATCCTGCTACAGGCTCTCATTCTTCCATTGATTTAACAATATGCGATCCAACGCTTTTGATGGATTTTTCGTGGAGTGTTGGATTTGTCAGTTAACAATAAACTGCATTCAATTAACCGTTACTCGGAGAATGGCGTTCTTCTAGTAGACCCATTCGTCGAGAGGAAGTTGCATACACGGTATACTCATTCATATTTATTACGAGGTGAGCAATTACCAGAATGTATACCTTGCTTTGCACCGTTAACGGTCAAACACATCTTATTGGAATGTGTAGACTTTGATCCTATGCGTCAAAGGTACTACAATGTTAATACTATGAAAGAGTTATTTGATACTGTAGATTTTAGTCTTGTTTTAGATTTCCTAAAAGAGATCAGACTATATAAATCATTATAATGTGTTCTTATATATATTTACTTGTTTATATACCCGTTGACGGGCATTTGTTGATTTACATACATAGTTTATATTACACCTTATCATCCCTTATTTTTTAATAGTTTTATCTTTATATATTTACACTAATTTTTAAATAATACTTAATTTATCATCAATTTTTGCACACAATATGACCTTTTTATATGTCGACGTGCCGTAAAACACCATTTATTCATTAAAACATTCCTGAAACATTGTTCTTTGATAATGGATTTATATACAGATTTATTACACAGGATGGGTTATTGTTTTTTTCTCTTTTCAAAAACAAAATATGAGAAAAAAACTCAGTGAGCCTCGGAGTAGATGCAATGCATGGGTTTCAAACAAAAACTAATGTTTATTTTTGATAGTATAACATTAAAATTATCTGTGTAAATAAGTCTGTATGTATTGACAATGTGGGTTGTACACTGGGTTTTGAAACAAAAAATATTCTTTACATTTATTATTGTTTTTTTCGCCAGAGTTTATAGAGACTCGCTGCAATCTTATAGCATCCATATACTCCCTATATAGCAATCATACTATATTTTCCACCAAAATTGTTTTGGAAATACCTCTGGATTGCAGTGGGGCCTTTTTTACACTCTGTTAAAATTGTACATTGTATAATATACTTCTATAATTGTAAAAAATAAGAAAACCGCCCCAATCTGTCTCTGATTACAATATATGCATTTACCCACTTGATTATATTTCCTATTACTTTATTTACAAACTAATAGATGCATATTACATGTTTCTTTATGTGAGGGATGGTCCACCCCGACCCACATAAACCTATTACGGGGTGAATAAATGGATCACCATTAATCTGGTGATTGAAATTTAAAAAAAACAAAACTTTCTCGTATTCAACTCTTAACTGTTTGATCTTTCACAGCAACTCTTCCTGCCACGGTCTTAACACTACATTCTCCATTTTCTGCATCTCCTCACATCTGTCTTTCTCTGCGATTTCCTACGCCACTACACCTTCAAATATATTTCGATCACAAGCTGCAATGGTGGAAGGGATATAATCTCCCCAATCTTCCCCAGACAATTTTTAGCTCTACTGGCAGACGGCCAGAAGAGCTTATGGGATGGTGTGTTGTCCGTCGTCCGTCTGTCGTCTGTCTGTCGTCCGTTAACTTTTCTTCAAACGACTTCTCCTCAGAAACCGCTTGGCTAATTTTGACCAAACTTCACATGGATGATCCTTAGATGAATGCTTTTTAGATTTGTTAAATTAGGTCAGCGCTACATCCCAGATGGCTGCCATTACCATATATGGTCGAAACCTTAAAAAATCTTCTTCTCCAGAACTGCTGGACAGATTTCAACAGTTTTTCTTTTAAAATGATCGCCAACGCCTAGACTATCAAGTTTGTTCAAATAAAGTCCCCGGGGTCAAAAATGGCCGTGCCCCGGGGGTCCAAAGTTTGTATATTGAGGTTTTGCATGTTTTTCATATAGACATATAGGAAAAAATTTAAAAAATCTTCTTCTCAGAAACCACAAGGCACAGAGCTCTCATGTATAACATGTAGCATCAGCTTATGGTCCTCTACTAAGTTTGTTCAAATGGTGACTGGGGTCAAATTTGTCCCCGCCCCGGGGTTCATAGTTTTACATAGACTTATATACGATTTTTTTTTAAAAAATCTTCTTCTCGGAAACTACAACAGCCAGAGGTTTGATATTTTGCATTTACTATAAGCTTATGATCCTTTACCAAGTTTGTTCAAATGGTGACCCTCATGTCACATTTGGCCCAGCCCCAAGGGTCACATGTTTTACATAGACATGTATAGGAAAAAACTTTAAAAAATCTTCTTCTCAGAAACCACAAGGCACAGAGCTCTCATGTATTACATGTAGCATCAGCTTATGGTCCTCTACTAAGTTTGTTCAAATGGTGACCCTGGGGTCAAATTTGTCCCCGCCCCGGTGTTCACAGTTTTACATAGACTTATATAGGATTTTTTTTTAAAAATCTTCTTCTCTGAAACTGCAAGAGCCAGAGGTTTAATATTTTTGCATTTGCTATAAGCTTGTGGTCCTCTACCAAGTTTGTTCAAATGGTGACCCAGGGGTCACATTTGGCCCCACCCCGGGGGTCACAGTTTTACATAGGCTTCTATAGGGAAAAACTGAAAAAAATCTTCTTCTTTGGAACCACATGGCACAGAGCTCTCATGTATTACATGTAGCATCTGCTTATGGTCCTCTACTAAGTTTGTTCAAATGGTGACCCTGGGGTCAAATTTGTCCCCTCCCCGAGGATCACAGTTTTACATAGACTTATGTAGGATTTTTTTTTTAAAAATCTTCTTCTCGGAAACTACAAGAGCCAGAGGTTTGATATTTTACATTTATTATAAGTTTATGGTCCTTTACCAACTTTGTTTAAATGGTGACCCTGGGGTTACATTTGGCCCCGCCCCAAGGGTCACATGTTTTACATAGACATGTATAGGAAAAAAACTTAAAAAAATTTCTTCTCTGAAACTGCAAGAGCCAGAGGTTTAATATTTTGCTGTTGCTATAAGATTATGGACCTTTACCAATTTTGTTCTTTTTATTTATTTATTTATTTATTTATTTTTTATTTTTTTTTAATTTTCTCTTTTTTTTTTTTTTTTAATTTTCTTTTTTTATTTTTATTTTTTATTTTTTTTTGTTCATTTTTTTTTTTTTTGTTCATTTTTATTAACTTGGAAAACTAGCCAGATCGGACCAGTAATGGCGGAGTAATTGCTATATTTTGCCTCTTTAAGACGATAGTCACTTGCTTCATTGATGTCATAAGAGCCATATTAGCAAGTAGAGCGTCCACATGCCCTTTTGGGCCTCTTGTTTAGTATCAACATACTGATGAGCCCACCATCTGGTCGACGTCAGTTCCCTGTCAAACCCTTCCACAAGTCAGTTTTGTCCTCTTTTTTTTTTTACATATCTAACAGATAATATTCTTGACTCTCTGCACATCTTTAAACGTAATATGATAATTTTTATACAGTTTCTTTTTAAAATATTCGAAAGTCATTTTCTTTTTTCTTTTTAACACGAAATGACTGTGCCTGTGGTAAGCCAGGCCGAATTCATTGCTTGCTGCAATGGAATCTATAAAATGTAACCTCTTAAAACGCAAACTTCTGCGTTGAGAAAAAATGTTAAAGTCCGGCCTTCTTTGCAAAAGCCCCTGGTCACTGAAAACACCTTCTCCCACTTCTTGTTCCTTGTGCCTTGTTTATGCAACCACAGCAAGGCCGGCCTTGATCATTTTTCTTAAAAACATTACAAACAGATGAATATAACAAAAGAAATATAAAAAGATCGGACAGGGAAAGTAGCATTCAAGGAGGACAGTCAACCACAAAACAAACACGCAAACAGACAAACAAGATGGCAAAAGCAATAATAAATGCAAACGACATCACAAACAAAACAAGAGGTCAATGACCTTGAAGCTCTACTGATTGATTTTGATTTCAGGAAGTAGTGACTACAAACTTGATTTTTGAATATCTATTTTTAGCCGTGGCGGCCATCTTGAATTTCCGGCCGACCTGAAATTTTGCTAGGATCAATTACACATCAAGAGCAACATTTCTGTGAAGTTTCATGAAAATCCGTCAAGTACTTTCAGAGAATTAGTCGCTACAAGTTTTCATTATATAACTCTATGTAAACAAAGATGGCCACTGGCAGCCATGTTTAACGTCAAATCAAAATAATGTTCAACTCGGATAACCATCATGTCATGCTGATCATTTTAGAAAAAGTCCCATATCAATATCTCTTAAAGTTTTCAAGAAGTCGTCGCTACAATCTTATTTTTTTTAAATCTATTTTTAGCCGTGGCGGCCATCTTGATTTTCCGGCCGACCTGAAATTTTGCTAGGATCAATAAGACATCAAGAGCAACATTTCTGTGAAGTTTTATGAAAATCCGTTAAATTGTTTCAGAGGAGTAGTCGCTACAAGTTTTCATTATATAACTCTATGTAAACAAAGATGGCCACTGGCAGCCATGTTTAACGTCGAATCATAACGATTTTCGACAAGGACCAACATCATGTCATGTTGATCATTTTAGAAAAAGTCCTATATCAATATCTCTTATAGTTTTCAAGAAGTAGTCGCTACAAACTTATTTTTAAAAAATCTATTTTTAGCCTTGGCGGCCATCTTGAATTTCCGGCCGACCTGAAATTTTGCTAGGATCAATAAGACATCAAGAGCAACATTCGTGTGAAGTTCGTGTGAAGTTTCATGCAAATCCGTCAAGTAGTTTCAGAGAAGTAGTCGCTACAAGTTTTCATTATATAACTCTATGTAAACAAAGATGGCCGCTGGCAGCCATGTTTAACGTCGAATCAAAACGATTTTCGACAAGGACCAACATCATGTCTTTAGAAAAAGTCCCATATCAATATCACTTATAATTTTCAAGAAGTAGTCGCTACAAACTTGTATTTTGAAAATCTATTTTTAGCCATGGCGGCCATCTGGAATTTCCGGCCGACCTGAAATTTTGCTAGGATCAATAAGACATCAAGAGCAACATTTCTGTGAAGTTTCATGAAAATCCGCCAAGTAGTTTCAGAGGAGTAGTCGCTACAAGTTTTCATTATATAACTCTATGTAAACAAAGATGGCCACTGGCAGCCATGTTTAATGTCGTCCCATATCAATATCACTTATAGTTTTCAAGAAGTAGTCGCTACAAACTTATTTTTTAAAAATCTATTTTTAACTGTGGCAGCCATCTTGAATTTCTGGCCGATCTGAAATTTTGCTAGGATCAATAAGACATTAAGAGCAACATTCCTGTGAAGTTTCATGAAAATCCGTCAAGTAGTTTCAGAGGAGTAGTCGCTACAAGTTTTTACTATATAACTCTATGTAAACAAAGATGGCCACTGGCAGCCACGTTTAACGTCAAATCAAAACGATTTTTTAAAAGGACCAACATCATGTCATGCTGATCATTTTAGAAAAAGTCCCATATCAATATCACTTATAGTTTTCAAGAAGTAGTCGCTACAAACTTGTATTTAAAAAATCTATTTTTAGCTTTGGCGGCCATCTTGGATTTCACATCAACATGAATTTTTGCTAGGATCAACTAGACTTCATGGGCAACATTTCTGTAAAGTTTTATGAATATCCATCCAGTAGTTTCAGAGGAGTAGTCGCTACAAATAAAAGTTAACGACGGACGGACGGACAGACGGACGGACGCCGTACCACGGCATAAGCTCTGCTGATCTCTGATCAGTAGAGCTAAAAAGGGGTTAACAATAGGGCTACCGCCTTGGAACGGAGTTTACATATTTATATTTACAAGTTTTTTTTTGTAAGTTCCCTGCTCTTGTCCCTTCAGTCTGGGTTCCTGTTTATGTCCATCTGGCTCATTCTGGGGTATTACAATCTTCAAATGCCACTTCGTTTGTCTGTTTGCGTGTTTGTTTTTGTGTTTTGTGGTTGACTGTCGTCCTTGAATGCTGCTTTCCCTGTTCGATATTTTTATCCTTCTTAAGATGCCTTTTGTAAATTCCGAGTACGTGTACAGGTCACGTTGTATGCATCACACACACCTTCTGTTTCTGTCTCTTTCCGAGGTGATATTTCTTTGGTGATCTTATTGGTTTTTTGTTCTTTTTTTTTCGGGGGGTGGGGGGGGGGGGGGGGTCATTTTTTCACAGAATGATGGGGGGGGGGGGCTGGACCTGTTTGGGTTTCTTTCGCTCCATATGGGGGTGGTGGGGAGGTGGGTTCTTTGGATCCTTTTTTTCAGATGGTGGGGTTGGGGGGTGGGGTCCATGTACGGGTTCGGCGGTAAGTCATCATCAGTGAGTGGATCATCGTTTATTAATCCTGAAACCACACTTTCATCACAATTACTGTTACTTTGCCTATCATCCGAATCCACAAATGTGTCCATAAACTCCGCCATTTTTTTCCCGAATAAGATATGGAGGTCGTTTCGCCTTGAAAAAAATCGCAATTCTTGTTTGCTTTAGTCCTTTTTCCGGGAAAATATTATGATTGAATATGTGCAACTTTAACTTTAACACTAATTTGTCACAAAACTTGCACTTTTCCCTTGAATTCATCTAACACTATATAAATCCAATGGAAATTTTCTTTTTCCAACCGCTCCCATCGCAGTGATGCCTAGTATTACTATAAGACATGACGGGAGCGCTCTGAAAAAAAATTAGTGCGACTGAAACATGGAAATTAAGGCTCGAAACCTTGGCAAGCTAGGTTTTCGGGTACGGCCGTTCCAATGACTTCGTCCGTTTCGTTCTAGCACGTATTGTAACTATAATACACTATATTACCCCTTGCCCATAGTCCCCCATACGACGTCGCCGTTGTAAAACGTCATCCTATAACCGAAGGAATAAAAAGCCACAAGCTCATGTGGTCTTTAACCAGTAGAGCTAGAAACACAACTGATTTTAGAAAAAAAATCCTAACATGTAAGACCCTTCAAAATTTAAATGAAGACCACCATTTCTGAAGGCAAACAAGTGTCGACCATCTTGTTTGTTAACAAAGGATCGATAAGAATGCAAAAACGAATAGCCCATAAATTTATAAAATGTTTGCATATGTACATTTGTCTGCCTTACTTACTATTTGTTATATCAAAGTCTTCTGGTCTTGGAAGTATAGAAGAAAAAGTATTTAAACGGAAAAAGTAATTTCTTCGGGACTTAACCTATGTATGTCATTGGTACCAACATGGATGATATTGTAATTAACAGTTGAATTTTTATGTCTTAATCTATTGTTTGATTTACAGTCAAACTGTTAGACGCACTAACGTGAAGCCAGGGAATGGCAAAATTTCCAGACCACACATACTTACATGGGCCATTATCTGCGAAGCAAAAACTCAAGTTGCACAGTTTACAACCAAAATGAACCTAATAGTATTGCTTACAACTTTTGATATTTTACTAGTTTAATGTTGGTATGTAAACATTTTTCACAAGGAATCCACAATGAGGTACTTGACTTTTCAGATATGGCCTTGACCTTTAATGACCATCCAATTTTGTCTTTAACGTCACAACTTTTTCTGGGCCTAAAATCACGATTTCATTGTTCTTGATATGGAATCTAATGATTGGATGAGGAAACTTAACTTTTTGTAATTCAATTTCATAGTTTTTTATTGGGAATCTAAGTTGAAGCATATAATTATTTTGTAATGTTATTTAGAAAATGTAAGGTTGAAGATTTAAACTTTTTTCTCTTAATCATTTGTCCGGGAACATTCAATTCTAAGCTTTGAATATTAAAATTGTTATTAATACACGTCAATATGTCTAATGTTCACGTGTACACTGCTAAATAATCATCTCTTTGCTATTACTGGAGAAAATGACAAATAAATGGTGATGGTAAAGATGCTAATGTAATAGTTGAGACAAAATGTATTTTTCAAGAATGAAATAAACAAATATTACACCTACAAACAGTTCATTTTATTTTTAAATGGCAAAATGCATTATAAAAATGCAAGTATTATGAACAATAAACACGCAATTATTAACTACTTTGTAATTATCAAAGCTGGAATAACTGGTCGCATATTTACAAATTTAAACAACAGTTACAATAACCCCATCTATCTTTTACAAAATGTGGATATTTACAAACCATTCAATGACAGGCCATTTAATTCAACATGAAGTATTTTGATGACGTACATATTAATTCGATGCGACGTGTAAACTTTGTTCATTCGTTACAAAGTGAATTGATACGGTTCGAAGTATACCGTGTAAAATTTCAAACCATACGACGCAAATAGAAATCATTCAGTGCAATGACAAACCATTTGATAAAAAAACTAATGCAATACAATCAAATACAAGTCGGTACAATGAAAACTTAAACGATTCATCGAAAAATGTGAAGTGATACAGAACAAAGTAAATCAGCATGATGCAATATGAATCAGTGTAACGCGAACACATTTAGTCGGTGCAATACAAACGCAATCCGTTCGACATTAACTGATTTCATTACGTGCAAAGTGAAACGGCGCGACATCTGGCGGCGATATTTGCCACATCACTTGGAGGGTTATTTCCCCTACATAATTACTGGCCATATGATATATCAAAGTACCAAAAGTACTGAGAATGCAAGGTTTGATAGGAAAGATTGTATGAATATTTGCACGATCAAATTTCCATAAATTTGACATAGTTTTAGCCAAACTGGCGATCTTGGGAGAAGTCGGTAACCTTGTCCTCACACCCTTTCTGTTGTTTTTTGTCTCTTTCTCTGTATTATCAAGTCCTTGTTTGCAGTACAGTGCGGACCTACGATGCCATTGCGTTCGGACGCTGTGGTATCTATAGGACCCTATATCTCATTCATGTTGAATTAAATGGCCTGTCATTGAATGGTTTGTAAATATCCACATTGTGACGGTTATGGCTTCCCATAGTTTCGTCCTATTTGAGACATGTGCTTCACTTCAGCAGACTCGTCATGCAGTTCCTGAAATATATGTGTTTTAAATAATGTGTGATCTTAGTAATATCTCTGTGTGATCTTAGTCATATCTCTCTTAATAACCATATATTAACGAGCTCCATACACATTTTTCATGTTTACACTTTTTTACAACGACCGAGAAGCAAGTTTCAAATCACCCCCGTCGGCGCGTATTGTAACGTAATTGCGGTCATTTCATGTGAGAGGAAGCCGGAGTACCCAGATAAAATAAAACCAACCTGTAAGACATACAATAACGGATACCTACCTTAATGATTCCTGGATAGGCATTCCCCTCGTAATTCACTACACACCACGCTTCAACCAAATCTGGATGTGGGTTGATGCTGAAATCTCTATAATCGTGTGCTCCATTTGTGCACATCTCTTCATTATTTGTATTCGCTGGTGTGTTAACATACGTCGGCGCTACCACAGCTACGTTTATGGGTGTAGGAGTAACTGCATGCGCGTCTATAGTCTCGGACACGTCTTCATTTGGTGGAGCTGTGAAAGTAAGCGAGGGTTCATTTTGTGTTTGTGATGTCGTTTGCATTTATTATTACGTTTGCCTTCTTGTTTGTCTGTTTGCGTGTTTGTTCCTGTGTTTCGTGGTTGACAGTCCTCCTTGATTGCTACTTACCCTGTCCGATCTTTTTATATTTCTTTATATTATGTGTAGTCAAGTTATTCATTTGTTAGCGAAATATTGTGTACACAAAATCAGTCGTCACATGGCATTATCAGTGTCTACACTGTTTGCTAAATGCATATGTATATATATATATATACAGAACTTGACTGACTGAACAGCAAACACTATCTATCTACAGACTTCTACCACAAACAATCGAAGACACTGATTTCGGATTACATTATGGCATAGCTTAATTAATATAAACGCAGGTGCGAGTTACAACGTTTTCCTTATATATATAGTGTACAAAATATGGCTAATTACAGTCTTGGATAATGTATCATTGAAAATGTTTTGATTTGTATTTTCTCATTACCTGTGACAATCTGGTGTTCTGCGACTTCGCCATGTAACAATTGCAAGCATCTGGCCATGTACAGACCTTCACAGGCATAATTCCACCGTGCTCTTTGTCTCTCAAGAAAGATAAAAATATCGGACAGGGAAAGCAGAATTCAAGGACGACAGTCAACCACAAAACACAAAAACAAACGAGAAGGCAAAAGTAATAAAAAATGCAAACGACATCACAAACTTAAAATGGTTGACGCCTTGGAACGGTCAGTGGCAACAAACTAAAAAAAATAAAATTAACAAATGCCCATCAACGGGTGTATAAACAAGTATATAAGTAAACATATATAAGAACATATTATAATGATTTAAAAAGACTGATTTCTTTCAGGAAATCTAAAAAAAAGACTAGAATATATAACGATCCTATGCGTCAAAGGTACTACAATGTTAATACTATGACAGAGTTATTTGATTTATAGTGAAAGTAGCATTCAAGGAGGACAGTCAACCACAAAACACAGAAACAAACACGCAAACAGACAAACAAAAAGGCAGAAGTAATATTAAATGCAAACGACATCACAAACACAAACGGGTTGACAATAGGGCTACTGCTGGAAAAGTACAACACCAACCTTAAAACATTTCTGCGACTAGGCATATCACAACCTTCATTTTATGGAGATGTGGTCTATACACTTCGAAAGTTTAGGGGGTCTGACGGGTTTCCTGACCGTTTTACATATTCAATCAGGCAGTTCGTCAGAAAAGGATAAAACCCTTTGGTTTTACAACGCACTGCATGTTTAGTAGTTGACCCCTCTACAGTCAGTCATTACGCTTCACTTGTGCGATGACTGGACTACCTCTTGGGACTCTATGATTGCACCTACTGAAACCCCAACTAAGGGAGGTGGGTGCATGAGCTTTCGACGCTCGGGTTTTCCTGTCGTACCCTAGATTGGTTTCCTCTTTAGCTGCAACTACTATGGTTGTTCAGTACGATTCTGGATACAACCTGAGATGTTGATTATTTTGTATGTGTTTCTTTAGTTAGTCTCTCTGGATGTGGACTTTATTGTTAGAGAATTCCTTTTGATGGGATGTAGTTTTGTTTACACTGTCTTGTCTATTTGGTTGCTGAAGACAGGATAATAGCGAGGATTGTGCGCATATACAATCGATTCAAGCTAACCAGTAGGCCTTATTGCCTACTGACCGTTCCAAGCCGGTAACCCTGTATTCAACACCCTTTCTATTTAGAAGTTCAACTATTAGCCAAATATACAAGTTCAATTATTAGCCAAATAAAGAAATATGGTTTAGTTACCGTTCGGTTCCTGAAATATTCGTAGTCGCATCTTGCAGTTCTCATATCCGCATCCTCTCGAACTTCTGTGTAGAATCTCCAATTCGCAACGTCTGGAATTTCTGCAGGGTGCAGTTAGTAATTTCGCAGCGAAAAATACCAAAAATAGTATGACTAGTAGAGTCTGAAATCGGGTGTGATCTGGAACCTTCTAACCGCATTGAAAACATTTGCCTGAATCAGTTTCCGACTTGTTTGATGATGGAGATGATGATAATGATGAAAATGACAGCACACTCCTAAAGAAAACATGTATTATAGAAAACTGTCCTAAATGTCCGTCAGTTTTGATGAGGATGATGATGATACCACTCTACTGAAACAAGTGTATGCCACAGAGAGTAGCACAGAAGAAATGCGCCTTAAACACGATCGTTTTGTGTCAACGCAGAAAGATGAACTGACCTTAGTGTGTGATAAAACTACGCAAGTTTTCTGCATACGAGTCTGTCAATGAAATACTTCGAGGTATACAAGAGGAGGTAACTCAGCTAAAAAGTTGCCTAAATGTGCATATACAAACATCTTTATCACAGCTATATGTTATTCGTGATGAGATAAAAAGCATTAAAACGCAAAACTCTGTAATTGCGCAATGCTCAAAGACAAATTGAGACTGTCAGTGAGAGTAATAAAGAAATTGAGGCTAAAGTTTGCAAATCAACTGAAGTGCTACAAAGAAGACTGCAGTCAATCTCTGATTATCAAAAATCAAAGAATGAACGACCAACATCCAGAGCGGACACTACATCCACATCCATTCATCTTCAAACCGAATGAAGGGACCCAACGCCATACCTTGACGGCAATGAAATTATAAATAGGTAAGCATACACCAATTCATAGAAGGAAAGCCATTGTAAACCATCCGTCAGATTCAAAAACTAGGAAAACGAAAACACTTGTAATCGTGGATTCCATTTTAAAAGGCGTAAATCGTCGTGGATTGATGACGACTGTTCATTAAAACATTAAGAGGTGCTACAACAACACGGCTTATGCACACACTTCAAGAAACAGACCTTGACCAGTGCTCCACAGTGATACTGTACATAGGCGAAAACGACGCTGCCAAAAAGAAATCAATGAACTCATTTGATGAGAATATTGCCGACATATGTGAGTTATTGAAGAAAGAAAATTGTATAATTTATATCTGTACAATGTGTCTCCGTACAGATGTTGAAGTCAAGCCAGTTAATGACATCATCAAATAAACGTACGAGATGGCATACATCTTAGCAACGACGGCATTATAACGTTTTTACACGTTATAAAGAAGTCACCGACTATTCTGAAGTGTAGTGGTAAGGTACAGCTTGCGGAGTATTGGGCGGGAAACCAAAGTTGTCACGTGAAAAACTCGAGTAGAGATTTTGCCAATGAAAACCAGTTTGGCAGACAAGTGAGCGAACACGTGAACGTTTATCAAAGAACTTCAGAGCACGCGGAGCATCGGACGGAAAACTATCATGATCACGTGAAAAGCTGTCGAAGAGGTTATGGAAACGCGCGATCACATGGACATTCGAGGTTATGGCAGACGACAGCGGAAACAGTCACTGCTGGAATTGTGGACGTGATAATCATAGCACGCGTGACTGTTGGCATAACAGTAAATAGGAATTCAATGACAGATGCTCATTCTCTTATAAATGTGAGAACAAGTTTGACGTTTTAAATTGTACTTGCTCTGACCACTGACCGTTCCAAGGCGGTAGGCCTATTGTCAACCCTTTTGTGTTTGTGATTTCGTTTGCATTTTTTATCAATTTTGCCTTTTCGTTTGTCTGTTTGCGTGTTGTGGTTGACTGTCGTCCTTGAATGCTGCGTTCCCTGTCCGATATTTCTATCCTTCTTGCTCTGACTGTGATAATATTGTTCTGAAAGCATATGTGCCAATAGAAATTATACACAATGCGAGCATTTAGAATTATCTTTTTGTGAAGATATAATTATTTCATGTGAGTCGAGGTAATTGCCGGTTGTTTCAACGTCTGCAGATAATAATTCGGACACTATAGATGATACATTGCTATTGGCAAATAATGAACAGTGTGTAAGTGTATTAGATAATGAATATTTGAAGAATAATGTTGTACAAAATCCATTTAATTTTAAAAACAAAGGTTTACATATTGTAGGTTTAAATATACAGCATATTTTACCAAAGCTAGATGAACTGAAATGTATGATGTATCAGTCTAAAAAAAAAAGTGTATGATAATGGACCTTTGGAAACGGCCGAGCACGACACATACGAACTATTGCAGTCTCGGTTTGATTGAGACTGTTCATGAGTGGTTGCTCGGCCGTTTCCAAAGGTCCATTATCATACTCTTTTTTTAGCTCTACTGGCCAAGGGCCAGCAGAGCTTATGGGATGGTGTGTCGTCCGTCGTCCGTCGTCCGTCGTCCGTCCGTTCACTTTTCTTCAAACGACTTCTTCTCAGAAACCGCTTGGCTAATTTTGACCAAACTTCACATGGATGATCCTTAGATGAATGCTTTTTAGATTTGTTAAAATTAGGTCAGCGCTACATCCAAGATGGCTGCCATTACCATATATGGTTGAAACCTTAAAAAATCTTCTTCTCCAGAACCTCTGGACAGATTTCAACAGTTTTTTTTTTAAAATGATCGCCAACGCCTAGACTATTAAGATTGTTCAAATAAAGTCCCCGGGGTCAAAACTGGCCGTGCCCCGGGGGTCCAAAGTTTGTATATTGAGGTTTTGCATGTTTTTCATATAGAAATATAGGAAAAAACTTTAAAAAATCTTCTTCTCTGAAACCACAAGGCACAGAGCTCTCATGTATTACATGTAGCATCAGCTTATGGTCTTCTGCTAAGTTTGTTCAAATGGTGACCCTGGGGGCAAATTTGTCCCCGCCCCGGGGGTCACAATTTTACATAGACTTATATAGGATTTTTAAAAAAAAAAATCTTCTTCTCGGAAACTACAACAGCCGGAGGTTTGATATTTTGCATTTACTATAAGCTTATGGTCCTTTACCAAGTTTGTTCAAATGGTGACCCTCGGGTCACATTTGGCCCCGCCCCAAGGGTCACATGTTTTACATAGACATGTATAGGGAAAAACTTAAAAAATCTTCTTCTCTGAAACTGCAAGAGCCAGAGGTTTAATATTTTGCATTTGCTATAAGCTTGTGGTCCTCTACCAAGTTTGTTCAAATGGTGACCCAGGGGTCACATTTGGCCCCACCCCGGGGGTCACAGTTTTACATAGGCTTGTATAGGCAAAAATGAAAAAAAATCTTCTTCTCTGGAACCACATGGCACAGAGCTCTCATGTATTACATGTAGCATCAGCTTATGGTCCTCTACTAAGTTTGTTCAAATGCTGATCCTGGGGTCAAATTTGTCCCCGCCCCAAGGGTCACAGTTTTACATAGACTTATATAGGATCTTTTTTTTTTAAAAATCTTCTTCTCGGAAACTACAAGAGCCAGAGGTTTGATATTAAACATTTATTATAAGCTTATGGTCCTTTACCAAGTTTGTTCAAATGGTGACCCTGGTGTCACATCTTGCCCCGCCCCGGGGTCACAGTTTTACATAAATGCTTGTATAGGGAAAAACTGAAAAAAAATCTTCTTCTCTGGAACTGCAACAGCTTAAGGTTTAATATCTTGCATTTGCTATAAGCTTATGGTCCTTTACCAAGTTTGTTCAAATTGTGACCCTCCGGTCACATTTGACCCCGCCTCAAGGGTCACATGTTTTACATAGACATGTATAGGGAAAAACTTAAAAAATCTTCTTCTCTGAAATTGCAAGAGCCAGAGGTTTAATATTTTGCATTTGCTATAAGCTTATGGTCTTCTACCAAGTTTGTTCAAATGGTGACCTATTGGTCATATTTGGCCCCACCCTGGGGGTCAGTTTTACTTAGGCTTGTATAGGCAAAAGCTTTTTTCTTTTTTTTTTAGTTTTTAATTTGATTTATTTTTTATTTTATTTTTCAATTGCATTTTTTTTTTTTTTTTTTTTTTTTTTTAATTGTTCATTTTTTTTTTAATTTTTAATTTTTATTTTTTTTTTTTTTTTTTTTATTTTTTTATTTTTTTTTTTGATTGATTTGAATTTTTTTTTTTTTTATAAATATTTTCATTATCTTTTTAAATACTTGACACTTACTTTAAAATTTCTTGTCGGCGCTACTGATCCTAAATGCCTTGTTGAATTTCGACGAAACTTGGCAGGAAGCATCGGTAAGATGTCTAGTTGTGCATATCACGCTTTTGTTCCAGTTCGCTGATTTTTGACGGAGTTATGGCCCTTTGACATTTTTATTTTAAATTTCTTGTCGGCGCTACTCCTTAAACGGCTTGTTGGATTTCTACGAAATTTGGCAGGAAGCTTCAGTATGATGTCTAGTTGTGCCAAGCGCGGTATATCAATGAAATCTTGGACAATTTCGAAAACTAGCTAGATCTTGTTAGTAATAACAGAGTTATGGCCCTTGATTTGTTGAAAAATGCTATATTGTATTTTTCTTTGTTAAATCTATAGGAGAAGAGAGCTATATCTAGCTATATCTATCTAAATCTGTAAGAGCTGTTTTAGCCAGTAGAGCGTCCACAGGCCCTCTTGGGCCTCTTGTTTTTTTTAGACTGATACATCATACATTTCTGAAATGTTTTTAAATGATACTATCAACATCAAAGACTTACATATGATGGATATAATACTGAGAGAATGGATCGTATAAATGGTAAGAAGGGTGGTGGTTCCTCATACGGGGTGTATATCTTCCACCAATCTCAATACTTCCAACAATATCAAAAATATTTGAAAGATTTATTGCTAATCAAATTCTTACCTATTTCACGAAGACATCCATTCTATATGCCCGCCATCAGGTTTTCGTAAAAAACACTCTTGTCAAACGGTATTTATACACATTGTTGATACATGGCTCAAAGAAATAGACTCGGGAAATCTTGTAGGAACACTCTTTTTAGATCTTAGTAAAGCCTTTGATTTGAACGATCATGAAATCCTCTTGTTTAAATTAAGACTGTATAATTCTCAGAATCATCCATTAAATCATTTCAGTCTTATCTTTCAAACAGAAGCCAAGTAGTTAAGGTCGGTGACACAATCTCAAATGTTCTTCCTGTGATTTCCGGGTTACCGCAAGGTTCTATCTTAGGACCGCTACTCTTTCTGTTATATCTCAATGACATACCTTTGTATATTGAGCACACCAATGTAGATATATACGCAGACGATATAACAATTTGTGCATTTGGGAAAACAATATCGTGTATTCAGACTAAATTGCAAACAGATTTACACAATGTAAATGATTGGTGCACGATAAATAATATGATTATTAATCCCATTAAGACAACTTGTGTGATAATTGGACCAAATAAAACTTTAGCAAATTGTGCAGCATTGTTGCTTCAAATTAATAATACAGATATTCAAAATGTAAAAGTACAAAAGTTACTAGGCATCTATATTGATGAATCATTGTCTTGGAAAAATCATATATCTAAAACATGTACTAAACTTGTGTCAAAAATAAATCTGTTGAAAAATATCTCCTACTACCTAACATATGATATGAATTTTTTTTTCTATAACTCATATATTATGTATACATTTGATTATGGCTGTATAACATGGAGCTAAACAAATAAATCCTCTATTAATAGAATACTTAAAATTCAAAAGAGGGCTGCTAGAATCATTCTCATGAAGCCTACAAACACACCGCCTAAAATAATGTTTAAAGAACTGAAGTGGCTTACCTTTCAACGGAGATGTGAATATCACACATGTGTTATGTTTTATAAATCACTAAACAATTTAACACCTAATTACATAACCGATTTAATATCGTTCTCTACAAATTCATATTATAACTTAAGATATGTTGCTAGAAAGGATATTGCCCATTTAACACTTTGAACAAACCTTCTTAAACGTACTTTTGGTTATTCAGGAATGGTAGTTTGGAACATGATCCCCGTTGATATACGAGCCTGGCTGTCTTTAGTTACATTTAAGAGTAAATTAAAATCATTTCTTTTAATGAAAGAGTGAAACCCTAGTTCGAATTATAACCTTATGTTACAAAAGTATGAACATGTGTCTGTCTTGTTGAAGTTATAAATTGATGCATGTATTGTTTTATCTTGCATTATATGCTTACATTGTTATATTTTGTAGATTTAGAGATGGCCATATTGTAAAAAAGACTTGTACCTCGTGCTACCTCATACGGGGTGTATATCTCCCAGCTCATTCGATTTGCTAGAGCGTGTAATGATGTTATAGACTTCAATGATCGAAATCAAGTTATTACAAGTAAACTTCTTTTTTTCAGGGTTTTCGTTATCACAAACTACGTAGATCTTTCTCTAAATTCTACCGCCGCAACGAGGGCCTGCTGGAAAAGTACAACACCAACCTTAAAACACTTCTGCGACTAGGCATATCACAACCCTCATTGTATGGAGATGTGGTCTATAAACTTCGAAAGTTAAAGGGGTCTAACGGATTTCGTGACCGCTTTACAAATTTTATCAGGAAGTTCGTCAGAAAAGGATATAACCCTTTGGTTTTACAGCGCACTGCATGTTTAGTGATTGGCCCCTCTACAGTCAGTCATTACGCTTCACTTTTCACTTGTGCGATAACTGAACTACCTCTTTGGACTCTATGATTGTACCTACTGAAACCCAACTAAGGGAGGTGGGTGCATGTGCTGTCGTCCCTCGGGTTTTCTGGTCGTACCCTAGATTGGTTTTCTCTTTGGTTGCAACTACTATGGTTGTTCAGTACGATTATGGATGCATCCTGAGATGTTTATTTTTTTGTATGTGTTTCTTTAGTTAGTTTCTCTGGATGGGACCTTCATTGTGGCTTTCTAGGCTATTGTTTTTTTGTATTATATTTACACGAGCATACTTGTGTTTTACTTGTATTGCCTATTGATGCTGCCTTGTTGGTTAGAGATAAGATCATGGCGGGGATTTCTTTATTTACACTGTCCTGTTTTAATGGGATGACAGTAGGGTAAGTGTGAGGTTTGGTGCACCCTAGAACCGGTTTAAACCCCCAGTGGCCTACTTTGCCACTGACCGTTCCAAGGCGGTAGCCCTATTGTCAACCCTTTTGTGTTTGTGATGTCGTTTCCATTTATTATTGCTTCTGCCTTCTTGTTTGTCTGTTTGCGTGTTTGTTTCTGTGTTTTGTGATTGACTGTCCGATCTTTTTATATTTCTTTATTGGTAGAGAATACCTTTTGATGGGATGTAGTTTTGTTTACACTCTATTTGGGCACTGAAGACAGGATAATAGCGAGGATTGTGCGCATATAAAATCGATCCGAGCTAACCAGTAGTTTCAAGTTGGTAACCCTGTCTTCACCACCCTTTCTGTTGGTTTGTGTCTCTTCTATTTTATAATCAATAAATATTGATAAAGGTGATCCTTTGAGAGCAACAAACACAATTAAGAGAATAAAGCAGCATACTCGGTTTTATTGAGTCTGTTCATGAGAAGAAATGAAAGCAGCAACACTTCTCACGCCCCCTAGCACCGGCTTAAGCGGTATTCTACTTCAAAGCCACCCATATTGGACTCGTTGGTCCCAAAGGACCAGTATAAAATAACACTACTGGTTCGTAGCACGGGGAGACTTTTTACAGCCGCCACACTGCACTAAACGAACGCTAGTGTGAATGTCAATAAATACTGATAAAGGTGATACTTTGAGAGCAACAAACAACAATTAAGAGAATAAAGCAGCAGACTCGGTTTTATTGAGTCTTTTCATGAGAAGTAATGAAAGAAGCAACACTTCTCACGCCCACTAGCACCGGCTTAAGTGGTATTCTACTTCAAAGCCACCCATATTGGGCTCTTTGGTCCCAAAGGACCAGTAAAAAATAACACTAATGATTCGTAGCACGGGGAGACTTTTTCAGCCGCCACACTGCACTAAACGAACGCTAGTCCTTGTTTGCTCTACAGGGCGGACCTTCGATACCATTGCGTTCGGACGCTGTGGTTTCTACAGGACCCTATATCTCATTTTTGTGTAAATACATGTCTTAATATGTTACCTTCTTGAAATAAAGTTATTATTATTATTATTATAATTATAGGACACTGAACGTCATAATGGTGAGTTAATACAATTAACCCGTTAAGTGGCGCTACGGTCGATAAACAAATCGAAACATACCGGTTGATAATGTAGGGTAGAAAACAACTCATTTAGCGAAGAACACATATTAGAAAGTTATAATATTGTAATGCAGAAATTGTCACAAGGAAACAAGAAATATACACACAAGGGAAAAACAATTAACCCTTAAAACTTAGAGGTTGCAAGTTACATTGTTGCAGTGTTGCATTTGTCACAAATAATTAAGAAGTATGCAACATATACATATGTAATACAAAGCATTGAGAAAATAACATTAGAGATGATAGCAAGATGCCATATACTGGTTGTGTACCAGTTATCGTCATTCACCAGATTTTGTCATTATCAATAAAACGCTCGATGTTGTGATTATTTTTCGACCCCACTTTACAAATCACTACACGCTATCAGCAGACAATTGGAGAGGAAACAATATTTTAGAAATGTTAACATACACTCTGAGTCTCAATATATAAATACCGTTATAAACAAAACACAATCGGGGGAATCACACGCTAATGCGCATACGAAGGAACATTTCTTTTTAAAATATCTGACCTTTTACAATTTGACATGCCCAAAAAACTAAAAGCATGTGCTAAACATTTTCAGCCAAGGTAGACAACGATTACACGTCAGTTATTTCCGTTTATGAACGTCGAAGTGAGATAAATTACACCCGATGTTTTAGTGGAAAAATCGTTTTAAATTATAGATATAATAACTTTTCTCTAAATATTTTTTTTTTGTGTATTCAAATGCAATAGTATATTTAGGTTTCAATTAATATCTACACAAGATTTCATCATCCCAAACATGGGTTATTCGGTATTAAACTGAAGATGACGATAACTACTGCATTCAGCTCAGACCAACTGACTAATTCAGTCTATATTTAGTAACTGTCCCGTAACACTTGTTACCGAGATTAGAAACAATGTAAACACGGAATATTTACGGCAAAGGGGTAAGCTTCTCTACCGGCAAAACTAATTATGAGATGACTAATTTTATATCGGCAATTCAGGAATTTCATAATAAATTTGTTTTAGTTCCTGCAGATAAAGCAGCTAATAATGTAATTATTGTTTGACGCCTACATTACGTCAATGTTATATCTCTGGAACTCGGCAGCACCAATTATTCGTATACTCCAGTTACTTCTACTGAGGATGATGTTGTTTCCGCATTTATCACTCGGTGCACTACTTTCAAGGCTGGTGTAAACGATAAGGAAAACAAACTGCCTACCATGTACTGGATTCCTAAATTACATAAAAATCCGTATAAGGCTCGCTTTATTTCGAATTCTAGTGCCTGCACCACAACAAACATGTCCAAACTTTTAACTTCTTGTCTTACTGCCGTTAAAGATCACGTTAAATTATATTGTGATAAAACTTATGAAAACTCTGGGATTAATTTCATTTGGTCCATAAAACATTCAGGAGACGTTCTTGATAAAATTTTCAATAAAGGTCAAGTTTCATCAATAAGCACTTATGACTTCTCTACACTATATACAACCTTACCACATCACCTTATTAAAGACAAACTTATTTCTCTTATTCAAAAAACATTCGCTAGAGAAAATACTACATTTTTGGCATGTAACAATATTAAAGCGTTTTTTATTAACGGCAGTTTAGACAATTATACTATGTGGACTTGCTATGTAGTTTGTGAAGCGCACTCATCTTCCTCTTAGATAATATTTTCGTCAGGTATGTTACCACCGTTTATAGACACATTGTTGGTATCCCTATGGGTACGAAATGTGCACCACTTGTCGCAGATTTGTTTTTATTTTGCTATGAAAGAGATTTCATGTTGAGTATTTCACCAGATACCCAGGCAGATGTTATTGAAGCTTTTCATGACACCTCTCGGTATCTGGATGACATATTGAACATCGACAACCCTTTCATTCCAACTATGGTTGATAATATTTATCCTAAATAATTTCAGCTTAATAAAGTTAATATATCTTATAATAACGCTTCTTTTCTTGTTTAGATCTCTCGATTAAAAATGGTGAAATAATTAGCACAATCTATGACACGAGAGATGATTTTAATTTTGACATTGTTAATTACCCCCACTTGGATGGGAATGTTCCCCTAGCAACTTATTATGGGCTGTATGTGTCTCAACTTATTCGTTTTTCAAGAAATTGTACCCGCGAACCCCCAGTGGCCTACTTTGCCACTGACCGTTCCAAGGCGGTAGCCCTATTGTCAACCCTTTTGTTTTTGTGATGTCGTTTGCATTTATTATTGCTTTTGCCTTCTTGTTTGTCTGTTTGCGTGTTTGTTTCTGTGTTTTGTGGTTGACTGTCCTCCTTGAATGCTACTTTCCCTGTCCGATCTTTTTATATTTCTTTTAAGGACTTTAATATTCGTAATATTTGTAACTAAAAAACTACTCAAATAGGGTTACCGTTAGCATAAACTTCGTAAAACATATGAAAATTTTATTATCGTAACCCTGATCTTCTTTCCAAATATAACAGTACTTTAAGGACACTTCTGCGACAAGGACTATCACAAACTAAATTCCATTGTTTTTATTTCGCTCTTCGGGGCATTTGATTTTATTAGATACTGGGACCATACGCCGTACGGCATGGGGAATACGTTAAAGAAGGATGTCCACCGCCATATGCATGCCATCTTTGGATGGTTAAAATTTTGTGCTGTTGATTTTATGAATATTGAGTTCTGCTCAACCCGGGGCTAGAGGGCGTGAGCGGTAGCTAGCATATTTCACTACCACTCATGAACAGTCTCAATCAAACCGAGACTGCAATATTTCGTATGTGTCGTGCTCGGCCGTTTCGAAAGGTCCATTATCATACTCTTTTTCTATGGTGATGTGATTTATAAACTTCGTAAGATTCTTGGTCATCATCACTTTTATACTATCTTTGTTAAAAAAGAGTATGATAATGGACACTTGGAAACGGCCGAAAACGACACATACGAAATATTGCAGTCTCTGATTGATTGAGACTGTTCATGAGCGGTAGTGAAATATGCTAGCTCACGCCCTCTAGCCCAGGGTTGAGCAGAACTCAATATTCATAAAATCAATAGTACAACAATTTAAACCATCCCGAAGATGGCATGCATATGGCGGTGGTCATGGAGTGTTACGCATCTCCATGTCGTACGGCGTATGGTCCCAGTATTTAATAAAATTAAATGCCCCGAAGAGCGAAATAAACATAATGGAATTTAGTTGGGAGCAGCGGTTATGAAGCCTGCATATCACAAGTAACAGTCAAAAGACTAAATAAAAAGCAGACAACATATCCTATAAGTGGTTAAACAATACACAGAGCCTTTAATCGGCTGGAGTAGTGGAACCACTAAATCGAAAATTAAGTAAGAAAACAAAAAAAATAAAAAAAGTGCTACCGATAATTAAATATAAGTATCGGGCTCAGCGATCTCCAAAGATCGAATGAATAACAGTACTGATTGCAAGCGCGGGGACACGTTTTAATACCGCCACACTGCACAAGCAACGCCACTGTGCTATAAAAAAGAGTATGATAATGGACCCTTGGAAATGGCCGAAAACGACACATACGAAATATTGCAGTCTCGGTTTGATTGAGACTGTTCATGAGCGGTAGTGAAATATGCTAGCTACCGCTCACGCCCTCTAGCCCCTGGTTGAGCAGAACTCAATATTCATAAAATCAATAGTTCAACAATTTAAACCATCCCGAAGATGGCATGCATATGGCGGTGGACATGGTGTGTAACGCATCTCCATGTCGTACGGCGTGTTGTTCCAGTATCTTATAAAATTAAATGTCCCGAAGAGTGAAATAAACATAATGGAATTTAGTTGGGAGCAAAGTTGTTAAAAAGTTTATCAAAAAGTTTATGACCCTATCATTTTGTAACGTACTGCATGCTTGGTGGTGGACCCTTTAACAGTTCGCCACTATGCTTTCCTGTTTCATTGTACGATAGGGCATACACGTTATACTCATTCATATTTATTACAAGAAATATAAAAAGATCGGACAGGTAAAGTAGCATTCAAGGAGGACAGTAAGCCACAAAACACAGAAACAAACACACAAACAGACAAACAAGAAGGCAAAAGCAATAATAAATGCAAACGACATCACAAACACAAAAAGGGTTGACAATATGGCTACCGCATTGGAACGGTCAGTGGCAAAGTAGGCCACTGGGGGTTTAAACCAGTTCTAGGGTGCACCAAACCTCACACTTACCCTACTGTCATCCCATTAAAACAGGACAGTGTAAATAAAGAAATCCCACTGTTTACACTGTCCTGTTTTAATGGGATGACAGTAGGGTAAGTGTGAGGGTTGGCGCACCCTAGAACCGGTTTAAACCCCTAGTGGCCTACTTTGCCACTGACCGTTCCAAGGCGGTAGCCCTATTGTCAACCCTTTTGTGTTTGTGATTTTGTTTGTATTTAATATTCCTTTTGCCTTCCTGTTTTCTGTTTGCCTGTTTGTTTCGTGGTTGACTCTCCTCCTTGAATGCTACTTTCCCTGTCCGATCTTTTTATATTTCTTTACGGCGGCTATGCCCTTCCATAAGTACAGACTTGTTTTTCTATGAAATGGCATTTCGTTGACGTCATCCAAATTCCAATGACCTCGTTTGTTAAAACGTTATGTGACGTCACTTATTTTTCAAACAGTAAATAAGGCGTTTTATGGTCGCAACATGTTAGACATTAGCCAACGGAGTACATTGTAGACCTTGCATTATAATTGATTATTATGACATTCAAACAGGTGTGAAAACCAGTCAATATGCCTACCGTAAAGCCGTTTTAAAACAAGATTTTCTCAGTGGCAGATCCACCCTTCTGATAAAATGCAGTTTCTCTCTGTTTTTGGAGAGGCACATACAATTATCTCATGGAAAACAATTATGCAAACAAGTATATTCCTTAATAATATGTTTATCTGGTGAAATGAGTACTTACCTGCAGCTGCAGCCATTCTTTCATGAACTGCAGAAAAATACAAAATACCGTCAGTGAAATCTAAAAGCAAAGTCAAAGGGACACACGGCAATCTTTGGAATATACAGGTATAGAACATTAAAATTAGCATGCTGATTTATTAATCCAGTATGATCTATCAGTTTGTCGTTAAAGCTGCATGCACCTAATATAGCAGAAGTTTATTTTTGTCATTGTTATACTGCCATATGTTTAAATAAATTATTGATGCAATATAATCAACAGTTGGTGCAAACAAAATTTGCGTTGGGCTATTTTAATTCTAGTTATGTGAAAAAGAAACACTAGTTATCAGGGCTCAAATTAGCACTCGCAAAATACATTTTTTTTCTTGGGAGAATGCAAGTTGAAATATTCTGCACTGACGGAAAGAAGAAAAAATGCCAGTAACAATGCACTTTTGCGACTTGAACATATTTGCACTAGCAAAAAACAGCAAACTTGCCGGTGAACTGCTAGGTTAAATTCTACCCCTGGTCATACAGAACAATTAACGGGACACCAAGAGTTTTGAACAAAATTCCAAACAAGATTGCCGTTTGTCCTTTTAACATAAAAATAACATTAAAATCAGCATATCAGTTGTTGTTTGTTATTTGATGATAGTAACATCGGTGACTTCAGGAACCTGCACGAGCGTGTCGAAATCTTTGATATTCATTTCGCATGGGGTAAAGCAGTTATCAAATGTCAACCCAACTGCAATACAGTACCATTTTGATTTTTCGTTCCATCATCAGTACTGTCGCCTTGGTTGCTTAATCATTTAAGATCCATTCAAAGGTCATAGTGTTGTTAGTTTTAATAGTTTTGGCTTTCTTAACCGTAGGTAAGTAGTCCATGAAGCGGTCCGGTACTGCAACTGCGGAACTGTTTCTTTTTACTCCCCTTGAGCATGGCATTTTCCTGATATATCTATTTCGTCTAATCACGTGGCTTGTACTTTTTCTTTTTTTTTAAATCTCTTGTCTACTCCACTGGGGTGTGATACGGACATTCCAAGGAGCACAACTGACCAAAAAGTACCTTGTTTTCTAGATCTAGTGCTAGGCACAACTGACCAAACAGTAGTAATGTCGTATACTTCAATACGTTGAGTACCAAATACAGTTTAAATTTATTTGCCTCGTGCATCAGTTATGCTTTTGTCAATTGAGAACACATACGTGGTCTTTGAACAATTCGCCCTTAACGCCCTGATCTCCATAAGAGACTTTGACAATAGGGTAAGTGTGAGGTTTGGTGCACCCTATAACCGGTTTAAACCCCCAGTGGCCTACTTTGCCACTGACCGTTCCAAGGCGGTAGCCCTATTGTCAACCCTTTTGTGTTTGTGATGTCGTTTGCATTTATTTTATTAATTTTGCCTTTTCGTTTGTCTGTTTGCGTGTTTGTTTTTGTGTTTTGTGGTTGACTGTCGTCCTTGAATTCTGCGTTCCCTGTCCGATATTTCTATCCTTCTTTCTTTGGATACATCGAATGGTTTCTTTGCTATGATTATCAAATTAGTTACTACGTTTTGATAGTCTTGTATTTCCGTATCTACAACCTTAAACTGATCTTCCATAGTTTTCTGTTGCCTAGCTACCTTGTTAAAACTGTCTGCAGATGCCCCTCCCTGTTGCAACCTTTTGTAATTGTATACCTAGGGATGCAATATACAGTTTTTGAAGTTTAACTGATTCCAGAATGGTAGTTTGAATGCCGGACAGGAGGGTTGAGAACATAGCCAACTTCGACTGATTTCGTTCATTTAACTGATCTTGTTCATTAAGTTCGTTCTCTAACTTGACAAGTTCCGCCTTCAGTTCGTCCTTTAACTTTACAAGTTCCGTCTTAAATTCGCTCTGTACATGAGGGATTTCCGCCGTGATACTCCGGATGTCGTTCGATTTTGTCGCTGCAAGTGTATTTAAGGCTGTTCTAATATTCGTTAATGTTTCTGTAATAATGCGGGTAGGTCTTCCCATTCCCTCGCAAATTTGTCAACTGGTGTAATTTTTTTTTCCTTCTGGAATGCAAGAAAAGTTTGATGTGTGAGTTTTGCCTCCAGTAACTTTTCGTTTTCCTCGATTGCAGCTGTGAACATCATTTGCTTGTTTCTCTTTAAGGTCGTCAGCTATTTTTGCGAGTAGACGCGCAGCAACTCTCGTGCTGTCGAACACTGCATCAAAACCGTGCAGTTGCTTCATGTCTACGTTCTGTTTTTATGCCCCCCTAATGGGGGAGGGTTTCTCCTACTAGCTCACAGTAAAGCTCATGTGGTCTTCAACCAGCCGAGCTAGAAACACATGTGCGAAGTCTTTTTTAACTGATTGTAGAAAAACATTGCCTAAAATGTAAGACCCTTAAAAATTTAAATGTAAGACCCTTAAAAAGTAAATGAAGACCACCATCTCTGAAGACAAACAACTGTCGGAATGGTTTACCATCTTGTTTGTAAACAAAGGGTCGATAAGAATGCAAAAACGAATAGCCCATTAATTTATAAAACTTTTGCATATGTACATTTGTCTGATTCCTCGTGAATGCTACTTTCCCTATCCGATCTTTTTATATTTCTTTTTACTTTACTATTTGTTATAATATCAAAGTATACTGCTCTTGGAAGAATAGAAGAAAAAAGTATTTGAACAGCAGATTTATTTTTTTTTAATTTCAAAAAAGAAAAAGAAAAAAGATCACCCATGTTGGCAGTCATTTCTTCAGAACTTAACCTATGTATGCCATTGGTGCCACCATGAATGATAATGTAATTAACAGTTGAAATGTTATGTCTTAAACTATTGTTTGATTTACACTCACCTGTTAGACGGACGCACTACCGTGAAACCAGGGAATGGCACAACTTCCAGACCTTTTACACCTTACAAATACTATAGCTAATGAGCATGTTTTCTGCTGGCTTACAAGCCATGTAGAAATACGTGGTAATGATAGAGCTGATAGTGCTGCTAAGCAGCATTAGGATTACATATATCTAATACCAAATTACCTGATACTGATTTTAAAAGTTGTATCAACACATATATTCGTAACTCTTGGCAATAAGAGACTTTCGATACATCGAATGGTTTCTTTGCTATGGATAGCAAGTTAGTTACGTTTTGGTAGTCTTGTATTTCCGTATCTACAACCTTAAACTGATCTTCCATAGTTTTCTGTTGCCTAGCTAGCTTGTTAAAACTGTCTCCAGATCCCCCTCGCTGATGCAACCTTTTGTAATTGTATACCTAGGGATGCAATAGACAGTGTTTGAAGTTTAAATGATTCCAGAATGGTAGTTTGAAAGCCGGAGAGGAGGGTTGAGAACATAGCCAACTTCGACTGATTTCGTTCATTTAACTGATCTTGTTCATTAAGTTCGTTCTCTAACTTCACAAGTTCCGCCTTCAGTTCGTTCTTTAACTTTACAAGTTCCGTCTTAAATTCGCTCTGTACATGAGGGATTTCTGCCATGATACTCCGGATGTCGTTCGATTCTGTCGCTGCAAGTGTATTTATGGCTGTTCTAATATTCGTTAATGTTTCTGTAATGAATGCGTGTGGGTCTTCCCAAACCCTCGCAAATTTGTCAACTGGAGTAAGTTTTTTTTTCTTCTGGAATGCAAGAAAAGTTTGATATGTGAGTTTTGCCTCCAGTAACTTTCCTTTTTCCTCTATTGCAGCTGTGAACATCATTTGTTTGTTTCTCTTTAAGGTCGTCAACTATTTTTGCGAGTAGATCCGCAACAACTCTCGTGCTGTCGAACACCGCATCAAAATCTTGCATTTGCTTCATGTCTACGTTCTGTTTTTATGCCCCCCTAATGGGGAAGGGTTTCTCCTACTAGCTCTCAGTCTAAAGCTCATGTGGTCTTTAACCAGCCGAGCTAGAAACACATGTGCGAAGTCTTTTAACTGATTGTAGAAAAACATTGCCTAAAATGTAAGACCCTTAAAAATTTAAATGAAGACCACCATCTCTGAAGAGAAACAACTGTCGGAATGGTTTTCCATCTTGTTTGTTAACAAAGCGTCGATAAGAATGCAAAAACGAATAGCCCATTAATTTATAAAACTTTTGCATATGTACATTTGTCTGATTCCTCGTGAATGCTACTTTCCCTGTCCGATCTTTTTATATTTCTTTTTACTTTACTATTTGTTATATCAAAGTATACTGCTCTTGGAAGAATAGAAGAAAAAAGTATTTGAACAGCAGATTTACTTTTTTTAATTTCATAAAAGAAAAAGAAAAAAGATCACCCATGTTGGCAGTCATTTCTTCAGAACTTAACCTATGTATGCCATTGGTGCCTCCATGAATGATAATGTAATTAAAAAGTTGAAATGTTATGTCTTAAACTTTTGTTTGATTTACACTCACCTGTTAGACGGACGCACTACCGTGAAACCAGGGAATGGCACAACTTCCAGACCTTTTACACCTTACAAATACTATCGCTAATGAGCATGTTTTCTGCTGGCTTACAAGCCATGTAGAAATACGTGGTAATGATAGAGCTGATAGTGCTGCTAAGCAGCATTAGGATTACATATATCTAATACCAAATTACCTGATACTGATTTTAAAAGTTGTATCAACACATATATTCGTAACTCTTGGCAATAAGAGACTTTCGATACATCGAATGGTTTCTTTGCTATGGATAGCAAGTTAGTTACGTTTTGGTAGTCTTGTATTTCCGTATCTACAACCTTAAACTGATCTTCCATAGTTTTCTGTTGCCTAGCTAGCTTGTTAAAACTGTCTCCAGATCCCCCTCGCTGATGCAACCTTTTGTAATTGTATACCTAGGGATGCAATAGACAGTGTTTGAAGTTTAAATGATTCCAGAATGGTAGTTTGAAAGCCGGAGAGGAGGGTTGAGAACATAGCCAACTTCGACTGATTTCGTTCATTTAACAGATCTTGTTCATTAAGTTCGTTCTCTAACTTCACAAGTTCCGCCTTCAGTTCGTTCTTTAACTTTACAAGTTCCGTCTTAAATTCGCTCTTTACATGAGGGATTTCTGCCAATATACTCCGGATGTCGTTCGATTCTGTCGCTTCAAGTGTATTTATGGCTGTTCTAATATTCGTTAATGTTTCTGTAATGAATGCGTGTGGGTCTTCCCAAACCCTCGCAAATTTGTCAACTGGAGTAAGTTTTTTTTCCTTCTGGAATGCAAGAAAAGTTTGATATGTGAGTTTTGCCTCCAGTAACTTTCCTTTTTCCTCTATTGCAGCTGTGAACATCATTTGTTTGTTTCTCTTTAAAGTCGTCAACTATTTTTGCGAGTAGATCCGCAACAACTCTCGTGCTGTCGAACACCGCATCAAAATCTTGCATTTGCTTCATGTCTACGTTCTGTTTTTATGCCCCCCAAATGTGGAAGGGTTTCTCCTACTAGCTCTCAGTCTAAAGCTCATGTGGTCTTTAACCAGCCGAGCTAGAAACACATGTGCGAAGTCTTTTAACTGATTGTAGAAAAACATTGCCTAAAATGTAAGACCCTTAAAAATTTAAATGAAGACCACCATCTCTGAAGAGAAACAACTGTCGGAATGGTTTTCCATCTTGTTTGTTAACAAAGGGTCGATAAGAATGCAAAAACGAATATCCCATTAATTTATAAAACTTTTGCATATGTACATTTGTCTGATTCCTCGTGAATGCTACTTTCCCTGTCCGATCTTTTTATATTTCTTTTTACTTTACTATTTGTTATATCAAAGTATACTGCTCTTGGAAGAATAGAAGAAAAAAGTATTTGAACAGCAGATTTATTTTTTTTAATTTCAAAAAAGAAAAAGAAAAAAGATCACCCATGTTGGCAGTCATTTCTTCAGAACTTAACCTATGTATGCCATTGGTGCCACCATGAATGATAATGTAATTAACAGTTGAAATGTTATGTCTTAAACTATTGTTTGATTGACACTCACCTGTTAGACGGACGCACTACCGTGAAACCAGGGAATGGCACAACTTCCAGACCTTTTACACCTTACAAATACTATCGTTCATGAGCATGTTTTCTGCTGGCTTACAAGCCATGTAGAAATACATGGTAATGATAGAGCTGATAGTGCTGCTAAGCAGCATTAGGATTACATATATCTAATACCAAATTACCTGATACTGATTTTAAAAGTTCTATCAACATATATATTCGTAACTCTTGGCAATAAGAGACTTTGGATGCCTCGAATGGTTTCTTTGCTATGGCTAGCAAGTTAGTTACGTTTTGATAGTCTTGTATTTCCGTATCTACAACCTTAAACTGATCTTCCATAGTTTTCTGTTGCCTAGCTAGCTTGTTAAAACTGTCTGCAGATCCCCCTCGCTGATGCAACCTTTTGCAATTGTATACCTAGGGATGCAATAGACAGTGTTTAAAGTTTAACTGATTCCAGAATGGTAGTTTGAAAGCCGGACAGGAGGGTTGAGAACATAGCCAACTTCGACTGATTTTGTTCATTTAACTGATCTTGTTCACTAAATTCGTTCTCTAACTTCACAAGTTCCGCCTTCAGTTCGTTCTTTAACTTTTACAAGTTCCGTCTTAAATTCGCTCTGTACATGAGGGATTTCCACCATGATACTCCGGATATCGTTCGATTTTGTCGCTGAATGTGTTTTTAAGGCTGTTCTAATATTCATTAATGTTTCTGTAATGAATGCGGGTGGGTCTTCCAATACCCTCGCAAATTTGTCAACTGGAGTAAGTTTTTTTTCTTCTGGAATGCAAGAAAAGTTTGATGTGTTAGTTTTGCCTCCAGTAACTTTCCTTTTTCCTTGATTGCAGCTGTGAACATTATTTGCTTGTTTCTCTTTAAGGTCGTCAACTATTTTTGCGAGTAGACGCACAGCAACTCTCGTGCTGTCGAACACCGCATCAAAATCTTGCAGTTGCTTCATGTCTACGTTCTGTTTTTATGCCCCCCTAATTGGGAAGGGATCTCCTACTAGCTCACAGTCTAAAGCTCATGTGGTCTTTAACCAGCCGAGCTAGAAACACATGTGCGAAGTCTTTTAACTGATTGTAGGAAAACATTGCCTGAAATGTAAGACCCTTAAAAATTTAAATGAAGACCACCATCTCTGAAGAGAAACAACTGTCGGAATGGTTTACCATCTTGTTTGTTAACAAAGGGTCGATAAGAATGCAAAAACGAATAGTCCATTAATTTATAAAAACTTTTGCATATGTACATTTGTATGATTCCTCTTGAATGCTACTTTCCCTATCCGATCTTTTTATATTTCTTTTTACTTTACTATTTGTTATATCAAAGCATACTGCTCTTGGAAGTATAGAAGAAAAAAGTATTTGAACAGAAGATTTTTTTTAAATTTCAAAAAAGGCAAAGAAAAAAGAACACCCATGTTGGCAGTAATTTCGTCGGAACCTAACCTATGTATGCCATTGGTGCCACCATGAATGATAATGTAATTAACAGTTGAAATGTTATGTCTTAAACTATTGTTTGATTTACACTCACCTGTTAGACGGACGCACTACCGTGAAACCAGGGAATGGCACAATTTCCAGGCCTTCTTCACCATACAAATACTATCGCTAATGAGCATGTTTTCTGCTGGCTTCCAAGCCATGTAAGAATACGTGGTAATGATAAAGCTGATAGTGCTGCTAAGCAGCATTAGGATTACATACATCTAATACCAAATTAACTTATACTGATTTTAAAAGTTGTATCAATAGATATATTCGTAACTCTTGGAAATAAGAGACTTTCGATACATCGAATGGTTTCTATGCTATGGATAGCAAGTTAGTTACGTTTTGATAGTCTTGTATTTCCGTATCTACAACCTTAAACTGATCTTCCATAGTTTTCTGTTGCCTAGCTAGCTTGTTAAAACTGTCTGCAGATGCCCCTCCCTGATGCAACCTTTTGTAATTGTATACCTAGGGATGCAATAGACAGTTTTTGAAGTTTAACTGATTCCAGAATGGTAGTTTGAATGCCGGACAGGTGGGTTGAGAACATAGCCAACTTCGACTGATTTCGTTCATTTAACTGATCTTGTTCATTCAGTTCGTTCTCTAACTTCACAAGTTCCGCCTTAAGTTCGTTCTCTAACTTTACAAGTTCCGTCTTAAATTCGCTCTGTACATGAAGGATTTCCGCCGTGATACTCCGGATGTCGTTCGATTCTGTCGCTGCATGTGTATTTAAGGCTGTTCTAATATTCGTTAATGTTTCTGTAATGAATGCGGGTGGGTCTTCCCATCCCGTCGCAAATTTGTCATCTGGAGTAATTTTTTTTCCTGGAATGCAAGAAAGGTTTGATGTGTAAGTTTTGCCTCCAGTAACTTTCCGTTTTCCTCGATTGCAGCTGTGAACATCATTTGCTTGTATCTCTTTAAGTTCGTTGACTATTTTTGCGAGTAGACCCGTAGCAACTCTCGTGCTGTCGAACACCGCATCACAATCGTGTGTTGCTTCATGTCTACGTTCTGTTTTATGCCCCCCGGGTGGGGGAGGGTTTCTCCTACTAGCTCACAGTCTAAAGCTCATGTGGTCTTTAACCTATCGAGCTAGAAACACATGTGCGAAGTCTTTTAACTGATTGTAGAAAAACATTGCCTAAAATGTAAGACCCTGAAACATTTAAATGAAGACCACCATCTCAGAAGACAAACAACTGTCGGAATGGTTTACCATCTTGTTTGTTAACAAAGGGTCGATAAGAATGCAAAAAAAACGAATAGCCCATTAATTTATAAAACTTTTGCTTATGTACATTTGTCTGATTCCTTAAATGCTACTTTCCCTGTCCGATCTTTGTATGTGTTTTTTTACTTTACTATTTGTTACATCAAAGTATACTGCTCTTGGAAGTATAGAATGAAAAGGTATTTGAACAGAATAATGTTTTGTTTATTTCAAAAAAGAAAAAGATCACCCATGTTGGCAGTAATTTCTTCGGAACTTAACCTATGTATGCCATTGGTGCCACCATGAATGATAATGTAATTAACAGTTGAAATGTCACCTGTTAGACGCACTACCCGAGTTATTTAATACTGTAGATTTTAGTCTAGTTTTAAATTTCCTGAATGAAGTCGGACTATATAAATCATTATAATATATTCTTGTATAAATTTACCTCTTTATATACCGTTTTCGGGCATTTGTTGATTTACGTATAAAATTTATTTTACTACCATTTCATCCCTTACTTGTAAATAGTTTTATCTTCATATACTTATGTGTCGACGTGCCGTAAAACACCATTCATTCATTCATTAGACTTAAAGAAAAAGGAAATCTAAAATAAGATAGGATCAAAGTCTACACATTCCAACAAGAACCCCCCCCCCCAGTCGGTGGTGGGGTGATAAGAATAAACCGACTGCTCGTTACTTACCAGAACCTCCCCCCACCCCCGAAAAGTAACCAACCTGTTGACCGTAGGTGGCGACCCGTGTCGTTGGAGAAGGGAGTCCTGGTGGTTGAGTGGCGTGGAGATCTGGTAGTTATCTCCACGTTGCAACACACCACTTTGGTCCGGACTTCAACTAGACGGGCGGTCAGATTTGGCCCGATCTGAGCAATCGCTTTGTCACGCCAGCTATAAGAGATCCGACCTTATTATTCAGACAATACCAGTACACTGTATCTTACTTACTTTTTATATTGTTCTACTTTAAACATTATATAGATAGGGCCTTTTATGGCGGTGGCGCACGGGCTATTTATGTATTTCAAAAAAAGTTGGAACCTTAAGGGGGCACTCCACAGTTTTTAATGTATAATTCTCAATCATCAAACCCATGACATGCCCCTTAGCCTGAATCCTTGAGCAAAAATAAATCACATCATCATTGTGTCATACATTTCTTAGAAGACAATAAAATTACCCTTGTTTCCATACCAAATAAAAGTATCAAAAGGCATTTTCTGTACAACTTTAGTCCCATTTCTTTAAGATTACCCCACCCAAAAAAAACATTCCGACGCATATCAGGGTCATGTCTGCACTCATAATGCTCTTGCATATCAGGAAATGCTAAGAAATACAAAAAGATCGGACAGGGAAAGTAGCATTCAAGGAGGACAGTCAACCACAAAACACAGAAACAAACACGCAAAGAGACAAACAAGAAGGCAAAGGCAATATTAAATGCAAAAGACAACACAATCACAAAAGGGTTGACAATAGGGCTACAGCTTTGGAACGGTCAGTGGCAAAGTAGGCCACTGGGGGTTTAAACCGGTTCTAGGGTGCACCAAACCTCACACTTACCCACTGTCATCCCATTAAAACAGGACAGTGTAAATAAAGAAATCCCCGCCATGATCTAACCTCTAACCAAAAAGGCAACATCAGTAGGCAATATAAGTAAAACACAAATATGCTCGTATAAATATAATACAAAAAAACTAATAGCCCAGAAAGCCACAATGAAGGCAGAAGTCAGAGCAGTAAGAGAATAAATCATTAAGGGCACGACAAGAAAGATTATAAACAAACATCAAACGCCACCGTCCCAATGGGCTTTAGGTATGCGTCATTATAGGGTCCATAGCCTTTTCGGTCATCGTACAATTAAAGAGGAAAGCATAGTGGCGAACTGTAAAAGGGTCCACCACCAAGCATGCAGTACGTTGCAAAATGATAGGGTCATAACCTCTTTTGATAAACTTTTTAACAAGTTTAACAAAGATAGTATGAAAGTGATCATGACCAAGAATCTGACGAAGTTTATAAATCACATCACCATAGAAGTCAGGTTGTGATAGTCCTTGTCGCAGAAGAGTCCTTAAATTACTCAACAAAGGCCACTGGGGGTTTATACCAGTTCTAGGGTGCACCAAACCTCACACTTACTCTACTGTAATCCCATTAAAACAGGATAGTGTAAATAAAGAAATCCCCGCCATGACCTAATCTCTAACTAAGAAGGCAACATCAATAGGCAATATAAGTCAAACACAAATATACTCGTGTAAATATAATACAAAAAAACAGTAGGCGAGAAAGCCACAATGATGGTAATCAATGACTTGGCAGAAGCCAGAGCAACAAGAGAATGAACCATTAAGGGCACGACAGGAAAGATCATAGACAAACATCAAACGCCACCGTCCCATTGGGCTTTAGGTCCACAGTGGCGAACTGTAAAAGGGTCCACCACTAAGCATGCAGTACGTTGCAAAATGATACAAGTATAGTATGAAAGTGATCATGACCAAGAATCTTACGAACTTTATAAATCACATCACCATAGAAGTCAGGTTGTGATAGTCCTTTTCGCAGAAGAGTCCATAAATTACTTTTATATTTGGAAAGAAGATCAGGGTTACGATAATAAAATTTTGCAAAGGTTTTACGAAGTTTATGTTAACGGTAACCCTGATTGAGTAGCTTTTTAGTTATACAAAGATTAGGAATATTAAAGTCCTCAACTCGAGTAAAAACACTTGAAAAACGAATAAGTTGAGACACATACACCCCATAAGAAGTTGCTCGGGGAACAACCCCATCCAAGTGTGGATAATTAACAATGTCAAAATTAAAATCATTTCTCTTGTCACAGATTTTGCTAATTATTTCACCATTTTCAATCAAGAGATCTAAATAAAGAAAAGAAGCGTTATTATCAGATATATTAGCTTTGTTAAGCTGAAGTTCTTTAGGATAAATATTATTCAACCATAGTTGGAAAGAAAGGGTTGTCAATGTTCAATATGTCATCCACATACCGAGAGGTGTCATTAAAGGCTTCAATAACATCTGCTTGGGTATCTGGTAAAATACTCAACATGAAATCTCTTTCATAGCAAAATAAAAACAAATCTGCGACAAGTGGTGCACAGTTCGTACCCATAGGGATACCAACAATTTGTCAATTAACGGTGGATCCATACCTGACGAAAATAATATCTAATAGGACGATGAGTGCTTCACAAACTTCATAGCAAGTCCAGATAGTATAATTGTCTAAGCCTAGTTGCACATATCATCACTAACTTTGTACAGGCTAGTTCTCCTGAACGCCTTACCGGATTTCAACGAAACTTGGCAGGGATGATCAGTACCAAGAAGAATATAAATATCGTACAGGGAAAGCATTATTCAAGGACGACAGTCAACCACAAAACACACAAACAAACACGCAAACAGACATACGAAAAGGCAAAAGTAATAAAAAATACAAACGACATCACAAACACAAAAGGGTTGTCAATAGGGCTACCGCCTTGGAACGGTCAGTGGCAAAGTAGGCCACTGGGGGTTTAAACCGGTTCTAGGGTGCACCAAACCTCACACTTACCCTGCTGTCAACCCATTAAAACAGGACAGTGTAAATAAAGAAATCCCCGCCATGATTTAATCTCTAACCAACAAGGAGGCATCAATAGGCAATATAAGTCAAACACAAATATGCTCGTGTAAATATAATACAAAAAAAACAATAGCCTAGAAAGCCACAATGAAGGTACTCATTGACTTGGCAGAAGCCAGAGCAACAAGGGAATAAACCATTAAGGGCACGACAGGAAAGATTATAGACAAACATCAAACGCCACCGTCCCAATGGGCTTTAGGTAGGCGTCATCATAGGGTCCACAGCCTGTCCAAGCCTAGTTGCACATATCATCACAGTGTTTTTAATCGCCTACCGGTCCCCGGGTTTGCGGGGGACTATATGTTTGCACCCTGTCCTTCCGTTCGTCCTTCCGATTATTTGTCGGGGCCATATTTTCAATATTATAAGACTTTGAGATACCAAACTTGGTATGTGGATACATCTTTGGATAGCGGTGTGTCGCGTACCAAAATAAGGTCACTGTGACCTTGACCTGTGACCTCTGTCATAGAAAATGCTTGTCCGGATCGTATTTTCAATACTTGGTATGTGAATACATTTTGGAATAGCCGTGTGTCGCATACCAATATAAGGTCATTGTGACCTTGACCTTGATCTTTGACCTCCATCATAGAAAATGTCTGGAAAATGCTTGTCTAGGCCGGTGGGGGACTATGGATTGCCCTGCAATTCTTGATCCTCTTGTTGTACTTAATGAGAGACTCGTTTGGTACCTGGAATCCAACAAACTGATAACAAAGTATCAAAGTGAATTCCGGCGCCAACGAGGCACAACAGACAATCTCATTCGATTTGTATCATTTATTAGGAAAGCTTTCGTAAAGAAAGAACATCTAGTCGCTGTATTTTTTGACTTGGAGAAAGCTTATGATACTGCATGGAAGTACGGTATCATGAATGATCTGGATGACCTTGGTCTAGGTCGATTATGTTATCGTGCAAAAAACATGAACACTATTGAGAGACAACTGCAACAATGTCTGAATAAACTTCAGACCTGGTCGGATGAAAATGGTTTTGATTTTTCTAAATCTAAAACTAATTGTATGCACTTTTGTCAACTACGTAAACATCATGAAGACCCTCATCTAACACTGGATGGGTCACCAATACCAGTAGTAGATGAGGCAAAATTCCTTGGTCTTATTTTCGACCGTAAATTAACGTTTATACCACACCGTAAATACTTGAAGGCCAAGTGCCTTAAAGCTCTTAATTCACTCAAAGTTGTTGCAAACACTAACTGGGGAGCAGATCGTAAAGTCCTTTTACAACTTTATAGATCTCTTATCAGATCCAAGCTGGACTACGGCTCAATAGTATATGGATCGACTCGCAAGTCATACTTGCAGATGCTCGATCCTATACATAATCAAGGATTACGACTCGCCTTAGGTGCCTTTCGTACATCACCAGCCGAAAGACTATATGTTGAAGCTAATGAACCGTCACTGTCTCATAGACGGGACAAATTAGCCCTTCAATACGCCATTAAATTAAAGTCTAACCCTTCAAACCCAACTTTCGATAATGTTTTTAACCCAAGTTATGAACCTCTTTTTGATCGAAAACCGAAGGCCATTCGATCATTTGGTCTTCGTATTAAACCAAAATTAAGAGACACTGAAATCGATCTAAAGTTGATTGTCAAGTACAAAGTACCACAAATTCCACCGTGGACTTTGGAAACACCAACCATTATTTTCTATCTTTGTAATAGTACCAAATCCAGTACAGACCCTACTGTCTTTCAAAGCAAATTTAATGAAATTAAATCGAAAGCATTTTGAGACAGATTCGAGTATGCTTTTCCATTGTTGAAACGTTTAGTTATCAAATCAATAAAATCATCATCCACTTTCATATCTAACACAACTGTTTCTCGTTGTCTAGCAATAAGTTTGTGGTGGCCAACAAGATTAGGTATATCAATTTGTAACACACCGTAGCGGCCATCTTTACTAACTTTGTATGACTTTTGCTGTAATCCTTCCCCCGAAAAGACTTCACTATGCACAAGCATTGCATCAATTCGTTCTGTGTAATGTTTTAAGGCTTCAGACTCTTTTTTATATGTTCTCTGATTTGCCTAATTGTTTCTCCCTCAGTTGCACTCTTTTCGCTTTTAATTTGCCTAGTGAGAATTGCCTTATTGCGGCCATTGTATTGGATAATATCATTAACTTTCCCAAGTATGTCTCCAAAATTTAATTGATCTTCAGCTGCCCTGGTTGGCAAGGGTAAATTATGCCTATCTAACACTTTTTATCGATTCCAGCATCTAGATTACCCGTAATTATTTTACGAGGCTCTTCAGCAAATAACTGAGGTATTCGCTGATACAGTTCTCTTTCTTGTACTTCCTCACCTAGCTCTTGGAAGAGTGGCTAATTGCTGTCTTGTTTCTGGAAGAGTAGCTAACTGCTGACTTATTTCTGGAAGAGTAGCTAACTGCTTAGTTAACTGTACTGACTGATCTTTTATTTCACTAGTTACCGGTTTAAATATTTCTTTGTGTAATTCACGACTAGCTCCTTTTTCTAGTCTTTTTTGAATAACTTTATTTTTATATTCTTTATTCGATATTTTCATTTTATTCGCTAATTCTCTCCACCTTAACAAAGACATGTATACTATAGGGTTAGATTAAAATAACATCAGTTAAGATTAGTTGAGTATTATCCAAGTATTATTATAATGGAAATTCCAAACTACGATATGAAGACAGACAACGGTAATTTCAAGCAGATATGGAACTTTATGCCAGACTGTTGTTTTAGAATGCTTGTATGCGGTAATTCAGGATCTGGCAAGACAAACACATTAGTTCACATGTTGCTGAAACCTTTAATTTACTATGATCAGCTTTATTTGTTTGCTAAAAACTTGGAACAGTCAAAGTACCAGGTCTTGTCCCAAAAACTTGCAAAGATAGCAAAAATAAATAAACTTCTAGTCGAAGATATACTGGAGTGTTCAAATGATCAAGTATCCCTGTGAATGATTTGGATTCTGATACTCAAAAGATAGCTATTTTTGATGATTATGTTTGCGAGCGTAACCAAAATGACATTGTCGATTATTTCATCCAAGGCAGGCATAAGAATAATTATTGTTGCGTGATTTACTTGTCACCATCCTACTACAAAAACTCCCAAAGACATTCGTTTGAACAGTTCTCACTACAACTTCTTCGCAACTCCAGTTAATCGTGAACTGGGTATGCTTTCCAACGAACAGGGTGTTAGCAAAGAGTAGTGATGGAAATCGGCTGAAATTTTTCACAATCGATAATCGGTTTAATCGGTTGGTGTATAATCGATAACTTTCCGATTAATAATCGGTTGAAGTAGAAGAATCATTCAATCAACAGCAAACTCAGGGATGGAAACTAATGGTGCCCGTTCGCCCGGGCAACTAAATTCCAAGCTGGGCAAGTACATTTCATAAGTTGGTAGTCCGCCCAGGCGACTAGCTATTTCGACAAGTTAAACTTACACATATGCTCAGAACATGCCATGGGCTCATTTTCAGCTGGGCAACCACAATTCACAAGCTTAGTTTCCATCCTTGCCGAACTGTTGACAAGCAAGACTCTACAATCTTCACTGTTTGTATAAAGTAATTTCTGTAAAATAAAAACAGAAAAAAGTATATTAGCATTAGACATCATTTGTGGAAATGGACAAGCAAAAATAACAATGCTTTTGTCTGCTGCTTTATAATCATTAAAATTCATTATTGTAATTTTGTAAATTACAATTTGACAAACAGCCGAAACAGGTAACTTGACACAAACTGGCTAACAAGTAAACAACAGAAGAAAAGTAATTCAAGTGACTAGAACCTTTTTAAATGACTAGAAAGTCCATAAAGTCCTGAAACTCACAGTTACTGAGTCCTATGACAGACACATTCACATATGGGTGATTTCAAAAATAATGAAGCCATTACTTTTTCTTGAAATATATCAAATAATAGAGCTTCAATTGCAGAATAGGGCATACACGTTATACTCATTCATATTTATTACAAGGTGAGCCATTACCAGAATGTATACCCTGCTTTGCACCGTTAACGGTCAATCACATATTGCTGGAATGTGTAGACTTTGATCCTATGCGTCAAAGGTACTACAATGTTAATACTATGACCGAGTTATTTAATACTATAGATTTTAGTCTAGTTTTAGATTTCCTTAAGGAAATCAGACTTTATAAATCAGTATAATATGTTCTTGTATATAATTACTTTTTTATATACCCGTTTTCGGGCATTCGTTGATTTACATATATAGTTAATATTACTACTATATCATCCCTTATTTTTGAATAGTTTTATCCTGATATATTTACATTAATTTTTAATTAATACTTCATTTATTCATATTTTGTCAGTTTTTGCGCACAATATGACCTATTTATGTGTCGACGTGCCGTAAAACAACATTCATTCATTCAATTACAATTACAATTTTTAAATGTGCATTCCAACATAGTATTATTTCCATTTAACTATTTATAAATGTACACGACTACAACGAATCATGCATCCGAATTAGTTACTATCCGAAAACATCTACCGATATATTAAAACAAATTACCTTTGTTTGCATACAGTGCTTTGGGGTGTATAGAATCATTGGTAGTAAAGAATCATTTCCTGTTTAAATTCAACAGCTCATGTATTTTAGATTATTTTAAAACTTTCCAGGCTTGAAGATATATCATATAAGCATACATTTATTCACCAGTGAAATTATTTGGGCCATTTTTTCCATGCAAAATATATCACTACGTGCAAAACCTCTCAGAAAAAATTATTCTATACTACCTGAATGAAATGTGTTTTTGAAACGAAAAATTCATACTGTCACAATAAACTCAGAAGTAAATATTTGCTGTTTTAACAAAGAACAAAAGTCAAAATGCAATCATCAATTAAGGTAACTTGTTGAAGTTTAGCACTTTCAAGGATAAAATGAATTTATGTAAATATTGGTGCAAAAACGCCTATTAAAAAATCTAAATTTCAGGACAATAATTTTAGAAATTTTGCTATCATACAACTAAAAGTGAAAATCTAAATCGGAAATTAAATTAACATTTTCCTTTCATTTTAAAATTAGACGCTTAACCCAAGTGATTCTATATACCCCCCCCCCCCCCCCCCCCCCCCCCCCCCCCCCCCCCCCCACCCCCAGAGCACTGTATTGCTTTCTGCAACTTTTGCAAATTGGGACAGGAGTGTCGATGTTCCCGTAAATTAACATTTCCTTTCATTTTAAAATTAGACGTTTAACCAAAGTGATTCTATATACCACCCTCCCCCGCATTCCCCCACCCCCACAAGGCACAGTAACATGAGACTGCTATTGAGTATGTTTCAAAGCGATTGAAAGCTGCCCAGGATGAAAGGGGCAAAGCTTTTGATGGCGAAATAGCTTCATTGAAACAGTTTAATCAAAAGTCTGATAGTCGCCACACAGCACTTCTTAGCATAATTAATGAGTTGAAAGTAAAAGTAGAAAATTTAAGTCGGATTTTAATTCTTGAAGCTACAATAGATGGTGGAAAAGTATTATTCAAGATGACAATAATTATGCATCATACCCAACACAAAAACCACTTCAAAGAACCACTCATGATGATTTTTTCGAAGCAGTTACTCTTGTATATTGTTCATTTGTAAAAAGTGGAGAATATGCTACAGATTATCCCGATGGTGGCAGACGTCCCGACGGTATAATAATTGTAAAACTCGGGCGCTATGTAGTTGAAGCAGACCTTACATATACTGTTGCAAATACAGACCTTGACATGGAAAAGTTTAGTTTGTCTAGTGCAGGTGATGGGAAACCATTTCTTCAACCAAAAATAGAAAATGGTAAACGAATACTAAAAGAAGTATATCTTTCAAAATTTCGTTATTGGTCCAATAAAAGGTTTTCTTTAAAAAACTATAATAGTTTTAATATAAAACTATAATAGGCAATTAATGGTTCCATTTGTTATATATGTCGACTTTGAAGCGATAACAGAAAAAATGTCTTATTCCAAACCGGTTGTTACATACAGAGAACCAAATGCTGTTTATAAGTTTTTAGAACAAATGATAAAGGAAAAAAAATATTGTAAAAAAAACTGCGAATACATCTTTTAAGAAAGATTTGACAATGACAGAGGCAGAAGACAAAGAATTTAGAGCAGCCGAGAAATGTCATATTAGTGATGAACGATATATGACGTGTGATAGAGCAGTTAGAGATCATTGCCACATAACTGGGAGGTTTAGAGGAAGTGCTCATGATGCATGCAATCTCAGTTTCAAGTTGACTAAAAAGATACCTGTTGTATTCCATAATTTGAGGGGTTATATAATGCAGCACACCGGAAAGTTAAAAAAAAAACGATAATTGTTATACCAAATAACATGGAAAGGTATATGGCTTTAATGTTTGGGTCAAATTTGGTGTTTATAGATAGTTTCCAGTTTATTTCACAGTAACTCGATAACTCGGGATGGTTAAAATGTTGTGCTGTTGATTTTATTAATATTGAGTTCTGCTCAACCCGGGGCTAGAGGGCGTGAGCGGTAGTTTATAAATCACATCACCATAGAAGTCAGGTTATGATAGACCTTGTCGCAGAAGAGTCCTTAAATTATTTTTATATTTGGAAAGAAGATCAAGGTTACGATAATAAAATTTTGCAAATGTTTTACGAAGGTTATGGTAACGGTAACCCTGATTGAGTAACTTTTTAGTTATACAAAGATTACGAATATTAAAGTCCTCAACTCGAGTACAAGCTCTAGAAAAACGAATAAGTTGAGACACATACACCCCATAAGAAGTTGCTCGGGGAACATCCCCATCCAAGTGGGGATAATTAACAATGTCAAAATTAAAATCATCTCTCTTGTCATAGATTTTGCTAATTATTTTACCATTTTCAATCGAGAGATCTAAATCAAGAAAAGAAGCGTTATTATCAGATATATTAGCTTTATTAAGCTGAAGTTCTTTAGGATAAGTCCCCTTGTTGGACTCCGTGGTGGGTGAGAAGCGTAGAGGGTGAATTCTTAACGCCTATCATGGCATCTCAAAACGCACATTCTACTCTTAAACGCAAAAAAACAGAGCATGAATCTGATACTGAGGAACCAGTGATCAACCAGTCCTTTCCTCGTTTTCTGATCATTGAATCGGAAGACGGGGAAATACCTGTTACAGATATGTCACCTTTTGTCATCCAGAAAACTATCCAATCCATCGCTGGACATGTCGCACAAATAAAAAATTAAAAAACAAAACTCTACTTATTGAAACTGAAAAGAAATCTCATTCTGACAATTTATTATCAATTAGACAAATTTTAAACACCAAAGTTAAATGTAACGCTCCCACCTCTATGAATATTTCCAAAGGCGTCATCAGGTGCCCGGATCTCTCCGGAGTACCTGAAGACGAAATCATTCACGAGCTTGCACTACAGTTGGTAACTGCGGCTCGCCGAATAACCATCAAGAGGAATGATAAAATTATTAATACAAATACTATCGTACTCACATTTGTAACACCTGTCTTACCAAAAACAATAAAGGTGGCATATCTGCAATTACATGTTGACGCCTACATCCCAAACCCGTTACGTTGCTACAATTGCCAAGCCTTTGGGCACCACAAATCCAGGGGTACTAAAGAAGAACTTTGTGGTAAGTAAATGTGGCGAGTCTGCATTCAAACATAACGAACCAGATTGTCCTAACGCCCTCAAATGTATCAACTGCGGTCTAGGACATCACGCAAATTCAAAATTATGTGAAAAATTCAAAAAAGAAAAAGAAATCATAACAGTTAAATATACACAAAACATTCCTTTTCCAGAAGCACGAAAATTGATTGAAGAAAAATATAAAATTTCAAGTCCGACCTCTTACGCATCTATTCTCAAAACAAAAGCAACACGCACAGAATGCAGGGATGCAGGTACGCAATACGAACCACAGCCAGAAATTCAAAATACAAAGAATACTTCCTCAGTATCAAATCCAAACAAAAGTCAACAAATACAACTGAACAAACCAAAATTAAACTTTTCACCTAGTCAAACTTTTTCATTTAAATCAAACACTAATTCGGCAAGCTCTGGCAATGTCAAGAGCACGTCGATTTCTCAGAATTGGAAAGCGGGTTCTTCTACGACTTTGAAGTCTAGTAGTTCCCCAGTCGTGAAGTCTACGTCTTCGGTTGGAAGGCCTAGTGCTGCTCCAACTAAGGAAGTTGGAAAGCCTAGTGCTTCTCCAACTAAGGAGCACAGAAAGCCTGGTGCTTCTCCAACTCCAGGTGTGGATTGTTCGCTATATGTTGACGACATTGTTATATGTTATCGTGCAAAAAACATGAATACTATCGAGAAACAATTACAACAATGTCTCAATAAACTTCAGACCTGGTCTGATGAAAATGGTTTTAAATTTTCTAAATCTAAAACTAACTGTATGCACTTTTGTCAACTTCGTAAACATCATGAAGACCCTCATCTAACACTGGACGGGTCACCAATACCAGTAGTGGATGAGACAAAATTCCTTGGTCTTATTTTCGACCGTAAATTAACGTTTATACCACACCTTAAATACTTGAAGGCCAAATGCCTAAAAGCTCTTAACTTACTTAAAGTTGTTGCAAACACTAATTGGGGAGCAGATCGAAAAGTCCTCTTGCGACTTTACAGATCTCTTATCAGATCCAAGCTGGACTACGGCTCAGTAGTATATGGATCGACTCGCAAGTCGTACTTGCAGATGCTCGAGCCTATACATAATCAAGGATTACGACTCGCCTTAGGTGCCTTTCGTACATCACCAGCCGAAAGTCCATATGTTGAAGCCAATGAACCATCACTGTCTCATAGACGAGACAAATTAGCTCTCAATACGCCATTAAATTAAAGTCTAACCCTTCAAACCCAACTTTCGATAATGTTTTTAATCCTAGTTGTGAACCTCTTTTTGATCGAAAACCGAAGGCCATTCGACCATTTGGTCTTCGTATTAAACCAAAATTAAGAGACACTGAAATCGACCTAAATTTGATTGCCAAGTACAAAGTACCACAAATTCAACCGTGGACTTTGGAAACTCCAACAATTATTTTTTGATCTTTGTAATAATAACAAATCCAGTACAGACCCTACTGTCTTTCAAAGCAAATTTAATGAAATTATATCGAAATACAGTGACTTTCAACATATCTACACAGATGGCTGTAAAGATGGAGATAAGGTAGCTGCAGCAGCTGTTCACAAACACAGCATAAAGAGCCGCCTGCCTAATAAGGCCTCTATCTTTTCAGCTGAACTTAAGGCAATTGAACTTGCCTTAAATTATATTCAGGAATCTGATGATGACCATTTCGTAATCTTTTCTGATTCCCTTTCATCTCTTCAAGCACTGGGTAATACGAAACATGATAACCCAGTTGTGCTTCAACTTTTAGAAAAGTACAATTCTCTTATAATTGATAATGTTATTATTTTCTGCTGGCTTCCAAGCCATGTAGGAATACGTGGTAATGATAGAGCTGATAGTGCTGCTAAGGCAGCATTAGATTTACATATATCTAATACCAAATTACCTTATACTGATTTTAAAAGTTGTATTAACACATATATCCGTAACTCTTGGCAAACCGCTTGGGATTTGTCCGTTAACAATAAACTCCATTCAATTAAACCGTTACTCGGAGAATGGCGTTCTTCTACTAGACCCATTCGTCGAGAGGAAGTTATCCTAGCCCGGTGCAGGACAGGGCATACACGTTATACTCATTCATATTTATTACAAGGTGAGCAATTACCAGAATGTATACCCTGCTTTGCACCGTTAACGGTCAAACACATCTTATTGGAATGTGTAGACTTTGATCCTATGCGTCAAAGGTACTACAATGTTAATACTATGAAAGAGTTATTTGATACTGTAGATTTTAGTCTTGTTTTAGATTTCCTAAAAGAGATCAGACTAACTATATCAATCATTATAATGTGTTCTTATATATATTTACTTGTTTATATGCCCGTTGACGGGCATTTGTTGATTTACATACATAGTTTATATTACACCTTATCATCCCTTAGTTTTTTAATAGTTTTATCTTTATATATTTACACTAATTTTTAAATAATATTTCATTTTTCATCAATTTTTGCGCACAATATGACCATTTTATGTGTCGATGTGCCGTAAAACACCATTCATTCCATTCCAACTAGGGAGCACAAGGAGCAGCCAAAGGTGTCTAACGGCCCTATTGAGCTGCATAACAAATTTGAACAACTCATGGACATTTCAGATCCAGCAGCTGCACTGCCACATCCATCCTCCCATGAAGGGTTAGTTGCGGTGCCACTTCAGCTGACTTCTTCCAGGGAGGAGGATTCATCAGTGGAGATGTCGCTGCTTGAGTCTCCTAAGACCTCTCCTAAATCTAAGGCCAAAAACAAAAATAAAATTAAAAATCGCCTTAGCGCTAAATGATGGTTAAAACTAATAAGATCATTCAATGGAATTGTCGAGGTTTGAAACCAAATTATGATGAAATCAGCTTAATTTTAAATGAACACAACCCTATTGCCTTTTGTCTTCAAGAAACATTCTTGAAGACAAGTGATAAGTTATCTTTTAAACAATACTCACTATACAATCATATTTGTGATACCGGGGACAAGGCGACTGGTGGAGTTTCGATAATCGCTAATCGAAACATTCCTCACAGACCTGTTCCGTTGAAAACAAATTTGCAAGCTATTGCGGTCAGTGTTACTATGCACAGAGTCATAACAATATGTTCCTTATATTTACCACCTAGTTCTTTACTAGATCCTAAAGATTTAAATCACCTAGTTGCACAATTGCCATCACCTTTTATACTCTTGGGCGATTTTAATGCACACAACTACATCTGGGGTTGTAAAGATATAAACGATAAAGGCAAGAAAATTGAAGATTTCTTAGCCAAAAACAAGTTGTGTCTTTTTAATAATAAGTCACATACTTATTTACATCCTGCTACAGGCTCTCATTCTTCCATTGATTTAACAATATGCGATCCAACGCTTTTGATGGATTTTTCGTGGAGTGTTGGAGACGACCTCTGTGGAAGTGACCACTTCCCCATATTTCTTGAAAATATCGGCCCTCCACTTCTCGAACAAAACGCAACGATGGAAACTTCGCAAGGCTGATTGGACTACGTTTCAATCTCTTTGCGAGGAACAATTAAAGCCTTCCATTTTCGATGATGTCGAAGACGCAACTGCTCTTTTTACCAAAACTCTTCACGATATAGCTGATCAAACCATTCCAAAAACCTCGGCAGATCCTAAACGCCCACATAAACCATGGTACGACGATGACTGCAAAAAGGCAGTCAGCGATCGTAAAGCTGCATTAAATAATTTTAACTTGCGGCCAACTCAAACAAATTTAGATAACTTTAGAGTTTTTCGTGCGAAAGCCCGTCGTACTATTAAGGATAGCAAGAGGAAATCCTGGAGATCTTACGTCTCTAGGCTGAATTCTCGCTCATCTCTTAAGAAGACATGGGACATGGTCCGGAAAATAAGTGGTAAAGGTAACTCTAGTTCTGTAAATCATCTTAAAACACATAATGGAGATATAACATCTGTCAAAGATATTACAAACACTTTGGCAGAAACTTTTTCAAAAAATTCTTCTTCTGCAAATTGTCAACAAAATTTTCTGAAAAATAAGAAACAAAAAGAACAGAAGAAGCTGAGCTTCAAGTCGAAAAACCTGGAAAAATACAATAAACTATTTACTCTAGAGTCCCTTAAAAAGGCCCATGATACATCAGCTGGTCCTGATGATATCCATTATCAATTACTAAAACATTTACATGAATCCTGTCTCTCTACCCTTCTTGATATATTTAATAAGGTTTGGGTGACGGGAAACTTCCCCGATTCTTGGCGGGAAGCAATCGTTATTCCAGTCCCCAAACCTGGAAAGGATCATACGGACCCAATAAAGTATCGCCCTATTGCTTTAACGAGTTGTATATGTAAAACCATGGAACGAATGATTAATGAGAGACTCGTTTGATACCTGGAATCCAACAAGCTGATAACAAAGTTTCAAAGTGGATTCCGTCGCCAACGAGGCACAACAGACAATCTCATTCGATTTGAATCATTTATTAGGGAAGCTTTCGTAAAGAAGGAACATTTGGTCGCTGTATTTTTTGACTTGGAGAAAGCTTATGATACTGCATGGAAGTACGGTATCATGAATGATCTTCATGACCTTGGTCTTAGAGGTCGATTAGCAATTTTTATAGAGAATTTCTTATAGGACAGACAGTTTCGTGTCCGAATGGGTTCAACCCTCTCTGACATCCATGAACAGGAGATGGGTGTGCCACAGGGCAGCATACTCTCTGTCATCCTTTTTAGTATAAAAATTAACAGTATAGTTAAATGCATCAATCCTGGTGTGGATTGCTCTCTATATGCTTTTGCCTTCTTGTTTGTCTGTTTGCGTGTTTGTTTCTGTGTTTTGTGGTTGACTGTCCTCCTTGAATGCTACTTTCCCTGTCCGATCTTTTTATATTTCTTTTGTTATAGTTTATCGTGCAAAAAACATGAACACTATTGAGAGACAACTGCAACAATGTCTAAATAAACTTCAGACCTGGTCTGATGAAAATGGTTTTAAATTTTCTAAATCTAAAACTAATTGTATGCATTTCTGTCAACTGCGTAAACATCATGAAGACCCTCATCTAACACTGGATGGCACACCAATACCAGTAGTGGATGAGACAAAATTCCTTGGTCTTACTTTCGACCGTAAGTTAACGTTTATACCACACCTTAAATACTTGGAAGGCCAAGTGCCTTAAAGCTCTTAATTTACTTAAAGTTGTTGCAAACACTAACTGGGGAGCAGATCGTGAAGTCCTTTTACAACTTTATAGATCTCTTATCAGATCCAAGCTGGACTACGGCTCAATAGTATATGGATCGACTCGCAAGTCATACTTGCAGATGCTCGATCCTATACATAATCAAGGATTACGACTCGCCCTAGGTGCCTTTCGTACATCACCAGCCGAAAGTCTATATGTTGAAGCTAATGAACCATCACTGCCTTATAGACGGGACAAGTTAGCCCTTCAATATGCCATTAAATTAAAATCTAACCCTTCAAACCCAACTTTCGATAATGTCTTTAATCCTACTTGTGAACATCTTTTTGATCGAAAACCGAAGGCCATCCGACCATTTGGTCTTCGTATTAAACCAAAATTAAGAGACACTTAAATCGACCTAAATTTGATTGCCAAGTACAAAGTACCACAAACTCCACCGTGGACTTTGGAAACACCAACAATTATTTTCGATCTTTGTAATAGTAACAAATCCAGTACAGACCCCACTATCTTCAAAGCAAATTTAATGAAATTAAATCGAAATACAGTAACTTTCAACATATATATACAGATGGTTCTAAAGATGGAGATAAGGTAGCTGCAGCAGCTGTTGTTCACAAACGCAGCATAAAGAGCCGCCTGCCTGACAAGGCCTCTATCTTTTCAGCTGAACTTAAGGCAATTGAACTTGCCTTAAATTACATTCAGGAATCTGATGATGACCGTTTTGTAATCTTTTCTGATTCCCTTTCATCTCTTCAAGCACTGGGTAATATGAAACACGATAACCCAGTTGTGCTTCAACTTTTAGAAAAGTACAATTCTCTTATAATTGATAATGTTATTATTTTCTGCTGGCTTCCAAGCCATGTAGGAATACGTGGTAATGATAGAGCTGATAGTGCTGCCAAGGCAGCATTAGATTTACATATATCTAATACCAAATTACCTTATACTGATTTTAAAAGCTGTATCAACACATATATTCGTAAACTCTTGGCAAGCCACTTGGGATTTGTCAGTTAACAATAAACTCCATTCAATTAAACCGTTACTCGGAGAATGGCGCTCTTCTAGTAGACCCATTCGTCGAGAGGAAGTTGTCCTAGCTCGGTGCAGAATAGGGCATACACGTTATACTCATTCATATCTATTACAAGGTGAGCAATTACTAGAATGTATACCCTGCTTTGCACCGTTAACGGTCAAACACATATTGCTGGAATGTGTAGACTTTGATCCTATGCGTCAAAGGTACTACAATGTTAATACTATGACCGAGTTATTTAATACTTTAGATTTTAGTCTAGCTTTAGATTTCCTGAAGGAAGTCAGACTATTTAAATCATTATAATATTTGCTTTATATATATGTATTTTGGGGTTTCTGTTGTAATTTTTTTTTTACCTCGAATTGCAGCAGAACGACCCCAAAATAAACACATATATAATAAATCACCTTGAAATGATGATTTTACTTGATTTATTAAAACTTTTTTAAAATAGGGGTAGTGAAGATTGCAAGTTTAATTTTTTTTAAATAAATCATCATGAAATGGTGATTTTACTTGATTTATTAAAACTTTTTCAAAATGGGAGTAGTGAAGATTGCAAGTTTTTTTTTTTTTTATAAGTTATCAAAATTATAAAATGTTTATTTAATACAAAACAAATTTGTCGATTTGTTATTAAAATTACATATAAATTAACAATTTTCTGACCTTGAATACAAAGGTGGTGGATCGTACTAATACACATTACTAAAACAGTTTATTACACACTTTTTAGACTTTTTTGTAATGTTGCCATTGCTTCCTTTCTTCCCTGCTCCACTAGTTCTTTTTTTTGAGCTTCACTTATTTTAGCCTTTTTTTGTTTGGTGTCTTCTTTTAAACTATAATATTTATCTAACTCATCTAAAATCATCTTAAACTCTTGATCAGATATTTGTGCATCACTCAACGCTTTTGATATTAACTGCTTTATACTATTTAACTTAGCCTCTGCCAAAGTTTTTATTTCATGATGTTTTTGAGCTTTTACATTAAGCTTGCGTCTGATAAAATTAACGCAAACACCTGCAGCTCCACATACTATTGCTGCTATTTCTAAAGGTAACAAAACTGGAACAACAAATCCAATCCCAGCCATAATAACACCTGCAGATATCAAGGTAGTGTCAATTCCATCTGTAATATTAATACCACGTTTATATTTTTTATAAAGTGACTGACGTATATCTCGCTCTGTAATTAACTTTTTTTCAATTTCTGAAATCTTTTGTAATCTATAATTTTGTCCGTCTTCCACTGGCAACTCAGGATATATACTTGGTGCCGTTGGTTGCTTCGGCATTTTTTATTAATAAATAAAAAATTAAATTAATTCAATTAATAATGATGCCACCGTATTTACAGCGGTAGCGTTGGCAATCTTGCATACACAGTTAACAACAGAACCAGCACCAATCTCTAAAGGTTTATCAAAGTTATCATGATTGCGTGGAATGATGTGAAGCGTTATGCCATAATTTGGTTGTTCAACACCATTGACGGAAACTATTACAGATACGTCACCAACTAATCGTTCACATGCTAAACCTATTCCCATAATCCGTCCACGGCGTGTCATTACATGCCCCACATTTTTTTCTGCTCCGCCGTTACCAAATGAGAGTATTCTGTTTGACACAAGTGGACCCTTAGCCTCTGCAAATATTGTTATAATCCCATATTTAAGATTATCAACTCTATTTTTTAAATGATTAAACTGGTCAACAAAAGGCACAACTCGCCTATATAAATTTTGAACATCATTTATCAAAGCCTCTAAGTCTTCTGTTTTTTTTAGGTCTTGTTGGTCCATATATACTCATTGTTTTTTTTATATAAAAATATATTTTTTAAATAATTTCTAAAACACAACTCATACGCAAACCATGATTATTTATTTTATTGCCAAACTCATCTCTAACTTCTATTTTCAATTCAGTAATTGCACCATTCATAAGACAGTGATATTCAGGATAAAAACTTGTATATACTATATCTCCAAACTGCTTATTTACTACAGGTACAACACCTATAATAGTGCTTGGCTTACCATTGAAATAATTACTACTCGTAATAACTTGTTCCAGATGAACATATAGCTGTTTATAAGGATCTAAATGAATTAGGTAGTCTCCTATATTAGTACCTGTCAACCATTTTCTGTCCTTGAATCCCAGCATATATGAAAGACCGCTTGACATTCGTGTCTCTATTGGCGTATGTATAATGCTGAAGCCATTTTGGACAATATTATCTAGAATAATATTTTCATTTAGATTTTTAAAATCTTCTACCAAGTCTTGAAAGTTATAGAGCCCACCTGGTAAATGTTTTATTTTATCTGGGTTTCGTGTCTTTATGGTTTCATGATTAATATTAAACCAACCGATAGTGTATGTAAAACTTTTTTTGAAATTGTATGAAACATTTTTTTTAATATATAAATATAAAAACACAAATAAAAATGATTTCTAAAGAATTCAAATATAACCCGGATGCTCAATATTTAAATACTTTTAGCAAGAAAGTGATAGATATAATAAATCAAAACATAGTCATTACATCAGACGGTAAAGGCTTCAAAGCATCATTTCCCAATGTCTTTGAAAAATACAAACTCCCATACGTTAAATCAGATGGTATAGTCCAACGCTGGGGAACAGATTGGATGTTATTTAGGCAGAATCAGTTAAACTTTGCTATTTGGTGTGCGACAACTGGATGTGGTATTGATTTCAACAATCATCTAAAAACTGATACTTTGGTTGGTTCGTTATTTCGATTTCATGTCTATTACCAAGTCAGAAGAATATTATTTGAAATGAGTGTAGCAATGCCGCAAGACTCAAATTGGAATGCTTTTAATAACACATATAACCGAAACGCATACGAGAGAATATGCAAGGAGTTTAATGTTGACTTAAATTCAGACTGGAGACAGAAACAAAGCTATAATAACGGTCTAGGAACAATTTATAATTACTGGACAAATATTGGTTATCATCCTTTGGTAAATACTGTATACGACAACAAAACGATGAGTTTCACAGTCTATGAGAGTGATAAAACATATCACATTGATAACATTGCGCAAGGATTTGAGGCTGATAATAGTTGGTCTACTTTTATACTAGATTGTTCTGTGGGATTTACAAGAGCTGGAGTAGAAAGAATCAATGACAGCATAAGAACATACTGCTGGGCAATTCTTGGTTCACAATCACAAACAAGAACAGATATACTTGGAACTGGAACAGCATTTGATGCAGAGAAACAATTTTTAGCAAATGTAGAGGACGCAGTAAATAGTCCCATCGACTTGCCCAGTCAAATTTCGAGATATGAAAACACCCTAAAATATGCAAGAAGTAAAGTAAATTTTGTCTATGGAAGTGGATTGTATATGTCTCCGAGCGACATGGAATTAAGAATTGGAACAATACAAGACTACAATAATGAAATTGTAATAGCAACCGATGCACAAGCATTAGGATTGAACAATGATGTAAATGTAAAACCAGTGCCACCAAAAAATATTCAACCTTTTCAAGGCACCACAACAAAGAAATTTCTGCCGGACTTTGATAAATCATCAATACATAAAACTGTGGAACATAACCCACCAGAAATACAAAAAATAGCGATTGAACACGAAGATAACAAAACAACTATAATTGTTGGTACTATAGTAATAGGTCTTGCTGCATTACTTATTTATGAGATTTACTAAACCACTCTTTGGCTGCCACATATAACAACCCGGAAACAAACACAAGCAAAGCCCATAGATTGTTACCAAGCCAATTAATAACATTACCTGTTGCAGATAAAAGCCATGATACTATTGCACCAATAACTCCCGGAAGTGCTGCAGCAGCTTTACCAGCTAGGTTGGCAAGAAGTTTACCAAGATTAAATAGTTGTTTTTTTATCCAATCTTTTACACTTGATGGATCAGGCTTTGGAGTTGGAGTTGGAGTTGGAGCAGCACTTGATGTGGGAATAATAGAATTAATTATCACCCCAAGAATCATACCAAACGCAGTCAGGATACTAACAATAGTAATACCTTGCTCCTTAAACAAGGTTTTGATCCTCTCACCAAGAGTTGTATCCTCCTTTAACATTTTGTTTATTGTCTCTTTTATCCTGCTTACTTGGTTACGAAAAGCTTCTCTGTTTTCATTAATGACATCCATTCTTGCACCTCTTTCATTTTCAAGATCTTTGATGCGGTCGCTAATTCTCTTTATCTGGAATTCATCATTATCAGTCTTAGCTTGTTCTAACTTTTGTTTTTCTCTTGTTATGTCTTTATCAAGTTGTGTAAGTTTTGCCACGTTATTGGTGAGTTCTTCCTTGACAGTTGTCATTGCTTTTACTATTCCATCCATTTCACGCCTGTCTATATTTGTTTGTGTTGAAACATCAGGACGCTCAATCACATCCCAGTCATACAATGATGTCTCTATGTTATCCAGTGATATCTCCATGTCATTCGCAACTCTTGATAAATCTTGTAATGGGATAGCATCCACATTATCTGGTAAATCGTTTCTTGTGCTCTCCAATACTTGTCTAAATTTTTGTGATACTTTTGTTTTACTGTCATTCTCCGGCAAATTCAAAAATTGTCTTATCGCCCTTGTTCCCCCAGAGCCAATAATCCTGTTATATTCATTTGCCAAAGAACCAAGAGCAATAAATGTAAAAGAGCCTTGCCTGGCAGTTATTCTTATTTCTTTATCACCAACAATCCAGTATAATGTTTTACCATCATCTGATACTTTAAACTGGTCATAATCCATTTTGTCCGGTGCCATTTTATATCGTTTTTCTATTTCATCATAAAAGGATTTTACAAGATTTTTCTTGTATGCTTCAAGTTCGGATTCTTTCAACTCCCCACGAAGTTCAGCAATATGGTCGCTTTGATTAAGAAGACTTCTTAGAACAGGCTCATCAGGCACCATTGGTGCATCGTCATCATCAAAATCATAATATTCATCATAATCATCTGGATCAAAATCAAATCCTCCTTCAGCCATTGTTTATTTTATTTAATTTTAAAAAATATATTTAAAAAACAAAAACAATGTCGGCTTACGGAAACAAACTTAACCCTCATAGAAAACTAAGAGAACCTCATGGTGCCAAAGGCATCCGCACAAGTGTAGTAATAACTAATAATCCCTCAACATTAGACCAAAACCAGCAACTGCTTGTGAGATTTCCCAATCTAAGTACTAATGATGTGATAGTTCCAAGTACTGCTCGTCTTGCCTTTGAAATAGAACTTAAAAGCAGAACAGACGCCAACGCTACTCTATTTCAAAATCTGGGTAGAACAATTGTGAAAAAAATGACAATAAGAATAAGTGGCAATGAAGTCATGTCAATAGATGACAGTGATTTATATCATTGTTATGTAGATTTATGGAAAAGCCCTACCGAAAGATTAAACATAGCTTACCAAGGTATTGGTAAAGCAAACATGCTAAAACATAGAGTTGGTGCGGGAGATGCTTCCGCAGACACCAAAGATGAAGCTATAGCAGCAGCTTATGGAAATAGATTTTGTATTCCACTGGACTTTGAAATGTTAGAAAGTCATATGCCATTTTATCAAGCGGGGCTTGGTGATAGGTTAGAATATGAATTAACGTTTAACGATTATAACAAAGTTATCAAAAGCAGTGATGCTGATGCATCTTATGTAATAAAAAATATCTGCTTAGAATTTGATACAGTTAGTGATGTTGAATTAGCCAGACAAATAAGACAGCAAATCAATGGTAAGATGTCATTTATGTATGATCGTATCTTGCGACATAGAAAAATAATAGCAAACAAATCTGAAACCCTTTGGAACATCAACATTAATGTACCAGCACGGAGCATGAAAGGTATTTTAATGCTGTTTGAAGACCCAGAAAGAACAGACACAGAATCCTTTTACAACCCAAAGATTGAAAAGGTTGAAATGACAATAGAGGGAGTACCAAATCAGTTGTATAGTCAGGGCATGAGGGCATATCAACATTGGGATGAAATTAACAAATATTTTGCCTTGACATCAAAAAGAAACAAAGAGACAGAAATAGTAGCGATGGACTTAAACTTTACCAGTGTTTCTCTTGAGAGCTATCTGACAAAATCATATGCTTTGTGGCTTGACCTTAGAACATGTAATGACAATTTATTACACGGCAGTGGAAGAAGAATAGAAAACGGCAGTGAAGGCATAACGATATTAATAAATAAAAAAGCAGATGCAGATCAAACTTTAAATATTTATCTATATATAATACAAGATGCGCAAATCAATTTCGAAGATGGAAGATTCAAAGAAGCAGGATACTAGTTTGCAACAAAAATATCCTAAATATTCACACAGTGCCATTATTTGTGGTCAGACAGGCTGTGGTAAAACAGAGTTTGTTCTTGACATACTTGAAAAAGAGTATGTTGGAGTTTTTGAACATATAATTATATTGTGCCCGACTATAAAGTGGAATGAGGCTTATAAAAATAGATCCTGGATAGGAGATGTAAGACACCTAAAAAATAAAAAAATAACAATTGTCAATCCTGTTGGTAAAGACGGAAATGAAATGCTACAAGAACTATTGCGTTCATGTTTCAAAAAATATGCTGGCCAGCCCACATTATATATCATTGATGATTGCTCAGCTACAAAAGAATTAACAAAGAAAAAAGATATGTTGTCAGAGTTGGCATTCTCCGGTCGTCACGCCAAACAATCAGTATGGGTTATTTCACAGAGATATAATTCTGTATTGAAAGATTTGAGGGATCAAATAAAATGGTTGTGTATGTTTTACACCAAGGACAGAGATAGTTATGAAAATTGTTTGAGAGAAAATGATGTTATTCCGACGTTGGAGGAGAGAACCAGAATAAAAAAAACTTTAGCTAAGACTAAATATTCCAAGTTGATATTGAGAACTGACCAACCAACTGGTTATTGGGTTGAATAATTTCTACCAGCAATTCTTTTTTTCTAACAGCATTGCTTTGTTGCTAATAGTAATACTAACAGAAAAGTAGCAATGTTAATAGCAATGCTTGCAGCAAATTAACAATGCTAATAAAAAAATAGCAATGTTAATAAAAATGCTATTAACAATACTAACAATTACTAGTTGCATGAATATCGCAGCTAGTTGTTTTGTATTTTATATTTATTTCAAGATAAAAAATAAGATTAATAATATAAAAATGAATGCGGAAGAACTATTACAAAATATGTCGGAACAGACGGAACCAGATGAATCAAAGCAACAAGAAACAAAAAAGAAAGATTATCAGCTATAGTGGCTGGCGGCGGTAGTCGTCAATATTTGGGTAAGGACATACAACTCACAAACATAGATGGCATGCCACCAGATGAAATTAACAAACTTTACTGCAGATATGAAGCAAGGCTTGGGGCAAGCATGACTAAAACTTTAGGCAATTCTTTTATTAACTTGTATGTGATTGGAGTATCAAAATATTTTAATGTAACCAATCCACCAAAGCTGATAGAAGATTTGGAGGAAGACCCATTTATTAATCATGCTTTGACAAGTGCTTGTTGTGAGTTGTATTACAGGTATGGAATGTGCTTAGCACCATTTACAGCAATATTGACAACTGTTAGACATATTGATTTTAATAAAAATAAAAATATAGATAATATAAATGGAGAACCAAGAGAGTGAAGTTATACCAGTTGAAGTTGATACACAATCTGTTAAACAGCAAAAAGTAAAAAATCTAAAACGAGTAGAGGCTGGAAAAAAAGGAGCAGCGGCAAGGAAGGCAAAGCGTTTGCTTCAGATAGAGCAAGATGCACAGGATGCACAAGATGCAAGAGATGCAGGACAGATAACAAAAATAACAATAGATGAAGAAGAACCAGAAAAAATCAAAATAAACGTATACAAAAATTATATTCCACCGTGTCTGGTTTTATTAGGCATTGCTGGGTTGGGTTTGTATATTTATAACAAGAAATCTGCTACGCAACCTGTAGCTGTGCAACCTGTTCATGTTGCACCAAAAGACCCGTTTGATTTTTAATAATTTAATTTAAAAAAATAATCATATAAAAAAAATGGCAACAAGTATTGACGGAAAACAAATTGTAAATATGATGTATCATGCTGGAGTGGAAACACTTCTAACTGTTGGATATTCTGAAATTGGCAGAAAAATACTAAAAAAACCAGCCCCTAAAGTGGATTTTAATATGGTAGATGTTGGGATGCTGTCTATGGATATAATGTTAGCAATGGCTACAAAGGATATGCTGATTAAGCAAGGTATTATTCCTGCGGATATTATGAAATAATTTTAAAAAATATATATATAAAAAAATGGCAAGTGCAGTAGCAATGATGATAGGTGGCGCATTAACAAATGCATTAGCGTTTAGCGGTTCAAATTATTTCTTTTCAAAAATGGGAAGTCATTCAGATGAGGAAAGACAAAGGCATGACAAAGCAGTGGAACAATTGAACGCAGCACAAGCGGAGTGGAATAAAAAAAGAACAGAGAGATTAGATTTTATTAATAAGCAACTGGAAAAAGAGCATCATGCAGAGCAGACTTTTGATGATGTGGACCAAGCTATGAAACAGTATTATTATACAACTGGCAAACATTTGCTTTTAGAACCGGAGCCCAAGTTGAGTGATTTTTATACACCATCTCCGGATCAACAGAATAGAGAAATTACGTTTATTGTGGTGGGCATGGCTGCAACTGGATTTGTGGCGTATAAATTGAGTTCATAAAAAAAAAATAGTTTAAAACTATAATTACTTCAGATTTGTAATAACTAAATATATGTTTACTTTGAAAAGACTAAGTCATATGCATGATACCTATTTTTTTTTGTTGTTTTTACATGGTTTCAATCCAAGTGGTCGAATATAATATGGTGGTTTAGCACTCTTCTCTAATTTATTTTTGAGATGATCAGGCGCCCATACTTCACCATTGTCTAATAATGTCAATACCATGGATGGACCATATTCGGTATCTACTATTTTCGTATCTGTAATTTTGTATATTTTATTTAGTTCCAAGTCTGTCCATTTCTTTGTGCTATTTTGATATTGCTCTTCGAGCAGTTCATCAAATTGTGCAGTTGTGATTTCCATTTTTTCTTTATAGTTATATAAAGTTTATTCTTTAGTAGAAAAAAATGGAAAAGATTTATTACAGCCCAAAAGGATTTTGGAGAGGTTACACAGCAGTTAAAAAATTAGCAAAAGAGGCTGGTGTCAGTGAAAAAAAGGCATTAGAATTTTTAAAGAAACAAGCTGTGTGGCAGATTTATTTACCTGCGCCAAAGAAAATAGTTAGACCCAGGTTTGATGTTTCTGCTAAGAATGGAGTGCATCAAGCTGATTTGTTATTTTTACCGCATGATACTTTTGGGATTGGTCGTGGACGCAAGACATATAAATATGCGTTGACTGTTGTTGATATTGCACGTAGATATAAAGAAGCGGAGCCACTGACTTCCAAGGATAGTAAAGAAGTTGCCAAAGCATTTGAAAATATATATAGTCGGCATCTAAAATATCCAAAATTATTACAAGTGGATCCAGGCAGAGAATTTATGGGTGCAGTATCACAGTTGATGTCAAAACACAAAGTAAATATCAGACGAGGCAGAACAGAAATACACAGAGATCAAGCTTTAGTGGAAAGATTTAACAGAACATTAGCTGAGAGATTGTTTGGTTATCAGTATGCTAAGGAAATAGATTCGCAAAAACGTAATAAAGAATGGGTAAAGAGATTACCAGAAGTTGTTAAAGCCATAAATGCGGAGACAAAAAAGCCTCCTCCTGTTGAAACAAAAATATTAAAAGATGATCCTATCTGTATTAATGCAAGTGTAAGATATTTATATCAACCCGGGGAACAAGAAGGTGGAAGACGCAGAGCAACTGATCCAATGTGGAGTGTAGATATTCACAAAATTAAAAGTTATATGGTGACGCAAGGTATAAGAGTTTATTATTTGAAAGCACCAGCGCCACAAAGAGGATTTGTCAAAGAAGAATTACTTATTGTTCCTGCTGATACCCAAATTCATAAGTTTTTATAGAAACCATGTGCATCAGTTGTAATTCCATCTTCTCGGATGTATCTTTTTGAGTAAAATGGTGATAATGTAACTTTGTTTACTGTTATGCCATATATTTGATGTTTTATTGATCGCATCATATTCATTTCATGGGTGTATTTTTTCTTGTTAAATAGTGCATCCTTGTAGTTCTCAAAGTTTATGTGTTTTTCGACTACATATTTTTTTATACCCTTTGCTTTTTTAATGAGTTGTTCATCCGCTCTCAAAATAGAATATAACTTAGGTCTCAATCCAACATACTCAGCTATAGCAACACCAGCACATTCGTCTTTCATTTTACCCAATACTTTTTTGTTTGTATCATCATGCATTGGGTGATCTTGAGGATAATCACTCAAGTCATACTCATCTTTCATTTCAGCCATGTCTTTGTATGCATCATCTGTTCTGATGTCTACAAGCAAGCTGTCAGTATCTGTGTATAATAAAGTACAGTTATTTTTGTACCTTTTTTTCAAAGTATTATAATACCAATCATACATATGGTACTTTGATAAATCCAATACTGCCATTCCAACATAAATTGGTTTGTTTAATGTTAATTTTGTTTTGTTTACATGTACTGCTGATAATTCATCTGAACATTTTATACGCCTGTTAAAGTTGGGTTTGGCTATTATTTTTCTTATTTTTTCATTTTCAGAGCCGTCAGTTTTGACTAGTTTTATATCTGTCCGCTTGCGTAGATTTTCCATTGTTTTGCCAAACACAGAGTTATTCATAAGCTTGTAAAAATCTTTTTCAAATTGTGATTTAGCTTTTTTCCTAAGTTCTGTGTTTAAACGAATATATGATTCCATCCATGGTTTTTCATTAAATTCTACTACTCTGTGTATTTTCTTTAGTTTCGTGCCCAAAGATAAATACAGTTCCAGGTTTTTGTGATGTAACACATATTTTCCTTTGTCCATAAGATTCGGGACTAGTTGTTCTGTATTTATCATGCTATTATTTTCCAACAGATCTGTCTTGTATTTAGACAACCATTCTTTTTTCACTGCTAATCTTTCCGGTGCAAGTGGATAGTCATTGTGAGCTTCATGGAGCTCTTTAGGATATTCCAAATCCACTTCTGCAAAATATCCTTTTCCTTCTTTTGACTCTGGCAACTTTTCTGATTCCCCCCACTTAAAGACAGAATATGGAAGTGGTTGACTCATTGCCCAACCATAGAGGTTACAGGCATCATAATACATTAAAAAGTTGTTTTCCTTGTTAGGGTTATAATCAACCACATGTGGATTGTTTGCTTTGGCATATCGTTTTGGTACCATAGTAGTTTCACCACGCATACATTTTTCTATAAATAAGTGCATGTCAATGTCTGTCAAAAGTTCCAATTCTATTTTTGAATGTTTAAGTAAAGCATCCAAAGATAATCCAGGTGCTGTATAGTAATGTAAAGCATCAAGTTTGTATGCACTCATACATGTTTTTCTAAAAGTTTGAAACACATCTGCTAACAGAGTTACATCAGTTTTTAGATATAAATCATGATAGTCTCCAAGAGTTTTACAGTTAAACTCTTTCCATATTTTTAGAGCATATTCGTAATCTTCGGGACTTATACTTTCATCTGAGAGACTACTGTACAACTTTTCTATAGGCGGTAATTGCGTTTCCTTAAATCTTTCCATACTGTCCATATATTCGTATGGATAAACACCTTTTCGTAAAAGTAAATCTGTTTGTCCCCCAAACTGATTTTTAGTAATTTTGAAATCAGATTTGTCTATTGCTTTAACCAATTTTTCCAAAGACGAATTCATAAATTGGAAACTGTCTAAAAATCTAAGTTGTCCGGCACTAAATGATATATATTTTTCAGCATTATTTGGGATGCATGTTATATTACCTTTCATTTTATGTATTTTTTGCATAATCAAATGACTATCATATCCTTTGAGGTTGTGAAATATAACAGGAATAATTGTTTTATTTGGTTTTATTTTTAGTTTTAGGTTGCAGTTTTTATGTGCTGCACCTCTGTATTCTCCTGTAAAATGACAGTGATCTCTTACTTAACAGTTTTTGCCACATTTCCTACCTATTTCATTTTCGCATATCCAGCAGTGTGTTGCTTTTTCATAATCTTCCTCATTTTGTTGTGTCATAATTAAGGGTTTTAGGTGAGCAAATATGTTATTAATGTTGCTCTTCTCACATTCTAAGTGATTTAAAAACTTTTCAACAGTATCTTCACCTCTGTAAATAACAGGTTCTTCTGTTTTACCATCATATCTGACAACTTGATATCCAAATCCACAAGCTTCGTGCACACTTGTAATTTCAGATTTCTTTCCAAATTTAATTGATTCTGGTTTGATTATACTCTCAAAATCAGCATATATTGCATAAGGCACAGGCATCTGATTTTGATGATTTTTAAATTTTACAGTATTTTTACCTTCTTGCGGCATTTCTATTCTGCAAGAATTTTTGTTAATACCATCACAGTCTTCTTTGTGTTTTGTAAGTAGTCCTTGTCCAGAATAGCCGTGAAGGCAACGATCGCAAAAGTAAGTTTGACCATGGTGTTTGTTTTGGTCCCAGAGTAGTCTATTCAAATTTTTAATCCAGCAATAGTGATATTTTGTTGTTAATGTTTTTGGTTCTTTAGAATAATCATCAGGGTTATAGTTGTCATCTATAATTCCTTCTTCATTATTTGGATCGTCTTCGTTCTCTGATTCAACCTCAGTGTCTTCAGATATTAAGATCAAATTAATTCGTTCAATATCTTTTGGTTGTTCTGATATTTATATGGAAAAACAGATACCTTTTTATTTTTTCCTGTTATGGTATATGCATAAACATTAATAGCAAGGTTGTTTTGTTTTTCTACTTTGGAAATTTGAGAAATTGGAGTGGGAAAATCAATACCATCCATATTCAACTTACCCATGTGTTTGTTATAACTAGATATCCTAGTTGGATTATTTTTATTAGGCCACAAAGCAGAAACCAATGCCACTTCCAAGCACTTATTATCTTCATTATTAACATTAATTATTGCTTTTTTATCAGATACTGCTTTAGGTAGAGGAATATATGAAGAACCTTTTAATGGTTCATACTTTGCAAAATTTAAGTAAAACGTAACACAGTGATCAATCTCCAATCCAGATGCTGTGTTTGTAAATCTTTCAAGGCTCTCTTGTATATTTGCAGATGATTCATCGTAAAACTCATCTATTTTTTCAGAGGTTAAAATTGCATTTTGTTCACTGTGTAAAACTGCTGTGGTGTATTTTTTGGTATCACCATCATCTTTGAATAAATTTACAGTAAGACCTAATTGAAACTTTAATCCATTCATCTTTGTCAGCTCTTTGCTTATTTGTTTTGTGATAATGGATTTTTTATCACGAAATAGTTTTTGAGGGTCTTTGTATTTCCCGGCAGATATTTCTATGCTTTAAAATAGCCACACATTGGTTTGTCAACCAGTTTTAATTCTTCTTTAGATGTTCTATCATTAAGCTCTTTCAATTCATTTATTACATTGTCTCGTGATTTAGCATATTTCTGATTTTGCTCATCTTGTAATTTATCATATTTCTGCTTTTCTCGTTTACGTTGTTTCTTAGCACGTCGTCTCTTGCGTAAATTTTCTAATGTTTGAGAATTAACCTCTTTTGGAGTTTCCTTTGGAACTTCTTTAAGAGCATCTAGCCCCTTTCTAAGCTGATCATTATTAATTACTCCTTCCCGGTGTAATTGTAAAATGTAGTGAACGTCTTCGGTACTCATTTTTGTAATATATATCATATTATTTTTTTTTATTTAATATAAAAATATTTATTATAACAAGAAAAAGAAAATGGAAAACACTAAGAAAATTGAAAACATTTGCCAATTTCTCAAAGTTGGAGATCACGAACCTTGTAAAAATAAACCAACAAAAGATTCAAACTACTGCAGTTTACATAAATTCAGATTAAAGCAAAGTAAGGTTTTACCGTGTCTAAAATGTGAAAAAGGTACAAGTGCAAAATATCAAATTTGTGTTGGTTGTGGTGTTCATATAGTTAGATTGAGACATAGATACTGGGAAGTAGTAAAGCCGTATATTGTTGAATGTAATAGGCTGAAACATATAGAAATTTGATTTTCTAGTAAAAAATCATATTTTATTATATTCGTGTTTATTCGTTGATTTGGGTGTAATTTTGATAACAAATCAACAAATTTGTTTTGTATTAAAGAAACATTTTATAATCATATTACAAAAAAAAAGCAATATTTTTATAATTTTGATAACTTATAAAAAAAATAAACTTGCAATCTTCACTACCCCCATTTTGAAAAAGTTTTAATAAATCAAGTAAAATCACCATTTCATGATGATTTATTTAAAAAAAATTAAACTTGCAATCTTCACTACCCCTATTTTAAAAAAGTTTTAATAAATCAAGTAAAATCACCATTTCATGGTGATTTATTATATATGTGTTTATTTTGGGGTCGTTCTGCTGCAATTCGAGGTAAAAAAAAAAATTACAACAGAAACCCCAAAATACATATATATGCTTTTTTATATATCCCGTCCTCGGGCATTTGTTGATTTACATATATAATTTATATTACTACCATATCATCCCTTATTTTTTGATGGTTTTATTTTGATATATTTACATTAATATTTAATTAATCCTTCATTTCTTCATCTTTTGTTAGTTTTTGCGCACAATATGACCTATTTATGTGTCGACGTGCCGTAAAACACCATTCATTCATTCTTTAGGATAAATATTATCAACCATAGTTGTGTCAATGTTCAGTATGTCATCCAGATACCGAGAGGTGTCATTAAAAGCTTCAATAACATCTGCCTGGGTATCTGGTGAAAGACTCAACATGAAATCTCTTTCATAGCAAAATAAAAACAAATCTGCAACAAGTGGTGCACAGTTCGTACCCATAGGGATACCAACAATTTGTCTATAAACGGTGGTACCATACCTGACGAAAATATCTAATAGGAAGATGAGTGCTTCACAAACTTCATAGCAAGTACACATAGTATAATTGTCTAAACTGCCGTTAGTAAAAAACGCTTTAATATTATTACATGCCAAAAATGTAGTATTTTCTCTAGCGAATGTTTCTTGCACTGCATGAAATAAGGGATTTAATTAAAACTTAAATATGCTTAAATATATTTAAATTTCATGCGCTGGATTTAAGAGCAATTTAATTACACTTAAATATCTAAATTAAGTTTTTCACTTTTATGTCGAATTTAATTGAGTTTAATTTTGATTAAATGTATATTTACACCATGTTGCACATTTAATGTGTGATTAAATGTATCAATATACCATGTAGCAAATTTAATTTGCGATTAAATGTAACTATATACCATGTTGCAAATTTAGTGTGCGATTAAATGTATACATACATCATGTTGCAAATTTAAGATGTGATTAAATGTATATTTACACCATGTTGCTAATTTAAGGTGTGATTAAATGTATACATACACCAAGTTTTAAATTTAAGGTGTGATTAAATGTATACATACACCATGTTTTAAATTTAAGGTGTGATTAAATGTATACATACACCATGTTTTAAATTTAAGGTGTGATTAAATGTATATATACACCAAGTTGTAAATTTAAGGTGTGATTAAATGTATACATACACCATGTTGCAAATTTAAGGTGTGATTAAATGTATACATACACCATATAGCAAATTTAAGGTGTGATTAAATGTATACATACACCATGTTTTTAAATTTAAGGTGTGATTAAATGTATACATACAACATGCTGCAAATTTAAGGTGGGATTAAATGTGTACATACACCATGTAGCTTATTTAAGGTGTGATTAAATGTATACATACACCATGTTTTAAATTTAAGGTGTGATTAAATGTATATATACACCAAGTTGTAAATTTACGGTGTGATTAAATGTATACATACACCATGTTGCAAATTTAAGGTGTGATTAAATGTATACATACACCATATAGCAAATTTAAGGTGTGATTAAATGTATACATACACCATGTTTTTAAATTTAAGGTGTGATTAAATGTATACATACAACATGATGCAAATTTAAGTTGCGATTAAATGTGTACATACACCATGTAGCATATTTAAGGTGTGATTAAATGTATACATACACCATGTTTTAAATTTAAGGTGTGTTTAAATGTATATATACACCATGTTGCAAATTTAAGGTGTGATTAAATGTGTACATACACCATGTTGCAAATTTAAGGTGTGATTAAATGTATACATACACCATGTTGCAAATTTAAGGTGCGATTAAATGTATACGTACACCATGTTGCAACTTTAAGGTGCGATTAAATGTATACATACACCATAGTGTAATGCAATGTGTGATTAAATGTATACATACACCATGTTTTAAATTTAAGGTGTGATTAAATATATACATACACCATGTTGCAAATTTAAGGTGCGATTAAATGTGTACATACACCATGTAGCATATTTAAGGTGTGATTAAATGTATACATACACCATGTTTTAAATTTAAGGTGTGATTAAATGTATACATACACCACGTTACAAATTTAAGGTGTGATTAAATGTGTACATACACCATGTAGCATATTTAAGGTGTGATTAAATGTATATATACACCATATAGCAAATTTAAGGTGCGATTAAATGTATACATACACAATATTGTAAATGCAATGTGTGATTAAATGTATATATACGCCATGTTGTAAATTTACGGTATGATTAAATTTATACATACACCATATTGTAAATGCAATGTGTGATTAAATGTATATATACACCATATTGTAAATGCAATGTGTGATTAAATGTATATATACACCATGTTGTAAATTTAAGGTGTGATTAAATATACATACACCATGTTACAAATTTAAGATGTGATTAAATGTATATATACACCATGTAGCAAATTTACGGTCTGATTAAATGTATACATACACCATGTTTTAAATATGTGATTAAATGTTTAAATATACAAAGTTGTAAATTTTATGTGCAATTAAATGTATTTATCATATAACATGCGGTGTGGGAGTGTAATAACACCATTCAATATTTTTGATATTCCACTAGTTGTATAACAAAGTTAATGACGTCATGTTAATGTATGTTTTCTGACGTAATTTGTGTCTATAAACTAAATGATGTCCTGCGTTAAATACCCAATGAGCTGTTGAACATGAAGTTACAAATAAAGACATGCCTACAAAGAGGAAATCAATTAATATAGACTTAAGCAGCTTTAAGTTAAGATGAAGAACTGTCTGAAGTTTTATGAACATATGTGAAATACTTTTGGCCAAGGTAGGGTTGCAGGTTACTTAAAGTTTGACGGATGACAGACGACAAATTGAGCCCTAAGACATAGGCGACATGTAAAGGGCATAACTCTGGTATCCACAGAACTGCAAGACAGAGTTACAGATCTTGTGTTATGCACATCATTACAAGATGGTTATTCATTGCGGTAAGTTTGAAAGTAATAGAACAAACGTTATTGAAGTTTTAGCCAGGACATGAACATCGAGACCGACTGACTATCACTATGTCCAAACACTATACATTATATCTTCAAGACAGGGGGCATAATTTAGAACATAGAATATTATAAGTTATGGCCTGGAACGGATGGACAGACGGTTTGAACACTATATGACCTCTGGCTCTTCGAGACCTGGGGCATAAAAACAGACAACATACAAATTGATGACAATACCTCACCATGAGCCAGTGGCTCGGATCTAAAATGAAGGGGAAAACAACATTTTTTTGTGGTTTTAATTTAATAACAACTTAATTCTTACAATCTAATAACGTCTTCAACTTAATAGATTTACATTATTTTAGGACTTTGAATTTTCTTTTTTTTTCAATACAACTTTACAGCAGTTTATATTTATAGTTCAGATGTATCATCATATCATGCATTTACACTGATCTCAACAAAAAATCATTCAGAGCAACAGATAGGCATAGTATAGACGTATTTGCATAAACACCCAATTAAAAATGATTGAAAACGCAATTAAAATCAAATCAAAGCGAACCAAAAATAGTGAGTGGAATTTTATGGGACATTTTGTTACTCACCGATTCTAGAATGAATGCAACGGCTTACACCAGCAGTCGAATTTATTAAAAAAGAAAAAAGGTCACTGAATTGGAATTGAATTGGGGTTTTAAGGCGCACCAACACATGAAAAGGTTATATGGCGCCTAAAAGGCATGAACATGCCAGGCTCATCTTCCATGTACATCGAGATAAAATATGGAAAATGGGCCTAGAACCTTCTCACCCTGAACTGCAGAGTTGCTGCAAATTCTATCGTAGAAACTCCATTTACGCTGGAGCCACGTTATTGTTTTTCTGCCACTGCTCTTTTGATGCGAGCGAGATAGCACCTGAAACAATGCAGGGATCATGATGAAGACCTTTAATGAACATGAACAAAAAGTGATGAAATGAACATGAATTTGGGGGAATTCTACCCCTCTGCCTACCCCTCCAAAGGGATCTGCAGTGGCCGTATTATTTGCCCCGTGACCAAACGGGGCCCGCGGCAACCACACGGGCCACTGAATTGGAAACAAGAGTTCCATGGCTGATTTTTATCTGCTTAAAACTTTAGTAACACCACCAGGCATGTAATCAACTGAATAGAAATGCATACATGTACTTAAATTGCTTAAAATATGTAAATACCCAGTTAAAATGAAAATTTTGCCAATACACAATTAAAACCAAAACTATGGGGTAATACCCAATTAACTTCCAAAGCTTATCTGCTGCTCTGATCATTCATAAACGAACTAGATTAAATGTTTTTGTCTTGATTTACAACATACCAGCAATCTCATTAAAATCAGACCCTTTATCATACTACGATACTATACACTACTAAGGCATAGACTGCTTCACTGCGCATGTCGCGTTTCAATCTATGCTCGTTATTGAAAGAGACAATGTCTGTAACTTTTATCTTGTAAAACACAAAAAAAAAATCGTTGACAAACATAACACATCAACCATTATTGAATATTAGCCTAATAAAATCAAGATTGTCAATAGTGATACAAAAAAAAAACTTTGTAGGGTTGACTCATAACCCACACTAAAATTACACTCGCCGGTAATAACAGAACGTTGCTATCAACTGCGGTTAAAGCGGGCCAGATTTATTATTGCGTACTATATAGAAAACCTGATGTTGCAATATTCTCGGTATTGACCGCGCCCATGATTTTCTTCGTATTACTGCTGTAAAACATGCCATTTAGTGCATTTCTTTGAATTTATCATGCAAAAACACAGCATTAACACAGACTTTTTTCTTCTTCCGGATATGTGTTTTGTGTGGATTTTCGTTTGTTCAGTTCACTCGAAAGTCGAACATCATCTGAAAGTTCATATGAAACGCGCGATTTCATTGGTTGAATTTAGTTGATCTTCTCATGAATATTGGTAAGATGAAAGGTCGATCTGACGTGACCTCCAAGGCAGTTGTGTCAGATCCTATAGCGGAGAGTATCAAAGCGTAATTAGAATGGTTTTAATGAGACTAAAGATACCAGTCGTAAAAGGAATATGGAATATCTAACTCCCATTGCAAGATACATTTTGTAACGTTTTATAAGATACTGGGCAAAACCCGATCCCATTGCAAGATAAATTTGTAATGTTTTACAAAGTACAGGACGAAACCCCCCGTCAACTGCAAGATAAATTGTGTTTACTACAGAGATCTCTAATACATGTAAACATTTCAATACTTTATCATACAAAAATCAGTTTGCTTTCTTGTTATGTAATGAAGACGAATATATAATCAATAGAACAGCAGGGTTTATTTACACATGTTAGAACATGAGATTTAATCATTTGAACTGTAATATAAGTAACAAAACAGGTCTGTCATGTTAGTGTTATAAATCATGGAATTTTCATAAATATAATGTGCACTTAACGGCTGTAAGAACTTGTTGAAGTTCTTGAATTGAATTGATAAACTGTTATTGTTGTTTATGCCTTATCTAATTAGATGTTTACTTATGTTTAATTGTGTTGTATAATCTGAATTAAGCTTTTGTTATTTTATAACCTCATGCATATATGTCAAAATTATTATGTGATTACTATGCCAGTGATAGCCCATAATTGAAAATAAAAGATATTCTATTCTATTCTATTCCTCCCCTGGATATCCGCTAGGAGGCCACTAACGGAAATGCTGATATAAAATTTCACGCGGAAAACTGAGATTGTGTCTTGTTTACAAAGAAATGTGTGTATAAAATCGTTTTAGTACAGTTATTTCGATATTTTATAAGCGTCGGTGATCAAGTTCGAAATGGTTAGTCAGTGTTACTTTGTTTGATGGGAAAAGTATGTGTAAAATATTTGTTAACAATAACGAATCCCGATCGATTTCGTACTCGTTGGAAATTATGGCCCCATCTTTTTTGAAGTTTTTCTATCCTTTTTTCAAAAGATATTCTCCAACGACCAGTCTCTTGACGATAATGTTCTTTTAAGATACTGCACACAACCACCCCCCCCCCCCCCACCCCACCCCAGCCACCCCACCACACCACACACCATAATCCGAGCATTCTCTGACCTTGCATTCCCATTTTACGATTTTGATATTTCATCTGCTTAAAAAGCCACACACAAAAAGACAAAAAAAGAAGGCTTTTATGGTCAAAGAATGCTTGAATTAAGAATTACGGTGAGATCTTGCATGCAATGTGTGTGGCTCTCCCTGCACACAGTGCCGAAGGCTTTACATTTTTACAGAAATGTACTAGTGGGGTAAGGGTTTCTCAGATAATCGATTTCCCCTTCTGACACAATATTCTAATATTCTAATATTGATTTAAATCAATTCAATTCTTCCTAAAATGCACATATAATTATATATTTGATTAAATGAATGCTTGAATTTATAGTTTCAATAAGTTTTATAACAAATAATCACCTTTAACAAGATTAATAATCAGAAATTAACTAGCAAAATGACAGCGACTTTCGTTTTTGTCTGCGGTAGCCATCTTGAAGGTGTTGCCTAGGTCGCTTTGTAAAACGGCTTTTGATTGGTCAAAATGTGACGGAAGTGAACGAAATTTTCAGTGATTGTAAAAATTGCACAGTCATTTCCAGCGGTTATTTTTTCTTGAGAATATTTTGATTTTCATCACTTAAAGATTGGTAAGTTTTCAAACGGTTAGATAACCAGTAAACCCTGTTAAGAAAAGAAAAGAAAGGTGTAGTGGCGTAGTTTAATGTATTATGTGTTCAACAAAGCCAAACTCCATGTCGTACGTTGTTTCGCAATTTTCCGCTAGCGGTTACACTCGACCGGGTGACCTGGGAAGGCAATGTGTCATGTATTTTCGCGACTTTGTTATTTTCGAGTGTTTTTAGTTTAATGTTTATACGTTTCAAGTTCGCTTCTGTAGAGGTGTTAAATGTGAATTATTTAAAAACAGACTGCCCTATGATGTATTTAATTAATAAATCATGTAATTATTTACTTCCTAATATTAAATAACATTTCACCTTGATATTAATTTATAAACATAATTTATGACTATGAACCAGGGCTGGCGGATTTTTACTTTTATTAGTTGCATATGTAACTATTCTGATAATGACATTGGTTCTTAATTGAATAAAATACAGAACTGAATTGCATTACATCACTTGACATTTTACACATGCAAATTGCATGTTTTTGCAGATAGCTCGATGAGCAGCAGTGTAGCTGAAACTAGTGACAGTGACACCGTCACAAGTCAGCAATCGACGCAAGCACCAGACGGTGGGGTTTCTTGTAGTCAGCAATCGACACAAGCACCAGAAGGTTGGGTTTCTAATAGCCAACAGTCAACACAAGCACCAGAAGGTTGGGTTTCATTTAGTCAACAGTCGACACAAGCACCAGAAGGTTGGGTATCTTTTAGTCAACAGTCGACACAAGCCCAGGAGGATTGGGTCAGCCAACATACGCCAAGTACACTCCACAACCAGCAGTCAACCCAATCTACACACGACCAAGACCCAGATTGTATTGTTATTTCTGACGCCAACATGATCAAAGGGAAAGTTTAAGTAGCTGTCCACCAACACATGACGCATATATAAAATCATTTGAAAATTTCCTAAAAAATGTAAAAAAGTTAGAAAAAAGTAAACATCGACCAAAGGGTGCTGCTGAACTGAAAACATTCTTGGAGAAAGAATACATATTACCTGAAGCCCACTTGGAAAAACGTGTACCACGAGTAACAACCAATGATGAGCTAGACATGAAGGACTCCCTCATAAACTCTAAAGTAAAAGAACAAAAACTAACTGAAAAACTTGTACATACTGAAACACTACTCAAAGAAAATATAACTCAGTTAGCAGTGAAGGAGACAGAAATAGTAAATGTCAATTCCAAGTTAGTATCAACTAAATTAAACTTAAAACGAGTAAAGGCCAGAGAAAATTACTCGCTGAACAAAATTCAAAAACTAGAAGAAAATGTGTCTGGGGAATGTTGTAAAGTAAATAAAGAATATGCACAACAGCTATAAAGGCAGCTGGCTGAACAAGAAAGGGTGATTGCAGAACTGACAGAAAGTGTAGAATATTTAACAGACCTTTTGCATGATAATAACATGGAGAACAGAGTTGTTAACATTTTTGATGAGAATAGCCAACGCTACAATGCAAGTTTTAAGACATGTGTTTATGAACTATTGAAACTGTATGTGAGTGCATCCAAAGTAGGGACCGTTGTTGAATCGGTATTGAAATTAGTAAACTGTTCTCCAAATAAGCTGCCTTCAAAACCGACGGTATTAAATATGAATTTGCAGCGATTATGTTTAGCACATAAACAACTTACAGAGGTATTTGTTGCCGAAGAAAGTACAGGTCTATTAACGGATGAAACTTCAAAGTTTGGAGCAAAGTATATGGGATACGAGGCCTCAGATTCTTCAGGACAGTTGTGGGTGTTGGGCCTAAGAGAAATTGAGACTAAGTCATCACAAGATACACTGAAAGTGTTCAAAGAAATACTGTCGGACCTAGATAATGTTGCACAAACAAACACTGTCTCCAGAGATATTGTGTCCCACATTTCTGCGACGATGTCAGATAGGGCAGTGACAGAAATGAAGTTTAACACATTGCTAGAGTCCTATCGGAAAGAAGTCCTGCCATTGACGTACCATAATTATGACAGATTCAGTGACGAGGAAAGATCTTCTCTTGAAAATCGCAACAATTTCTTCTGTGGGCTACATGCCCTAGTGAATTATGCGGAGACAAGTCAGAAGTGTTTGTTACAAGTTGACAAGGACATATTTGATGATGAACAGCCGATACATGATAGTTCATTCAGACAAACCAATGAACCTGGAAGCTGTAGGCTAGTATGGACAGCCTCGAAAGCATTTGGTGAAGGCAGTGGCGGGGATGAGAAGAGTGGATGCCAAGGACATTTTCGGACTTTCATGGCAGACTTTTTATCCGAAAAAAATATGAGATCAGTTCCTTTGAAATCATATAGGGGATCAAGATTCAATATATTGTTCAGTAATGCCTGCTCTGTTTTCTTTCTTTATGAGAAAATGGTCGAATTTTTAGAGTCATATGGGGCTGAAAACAGATTGTTGAAAGCAGTGTTGTTTGATCTGAAAGTGCCAGAGTATATTGCTGGCGTAAAAGCACTTGGACTGATATGCAAAATCATAACTAGCCCTCTCTGGTCTATCCTGGAAGACAAGACTGTTTCTATTGCTGATATGAATGCAAAATATCAGCAGCTAGTATATTTCTTTGATGAGGCTGTTAGGTACATTGATGGTTTCATGACAGGACAGATAATATTTGATAACCGTGTGGTGAGAGATCAATTCTTTGAGTGTTTAATACAACCACGGCCATTTGATCAAGCAGTCCACAAATATTTGGAAGTGATTTTGTCAGCTTTGGGGAAGTTAGCCAAACGCCTATATGCTGATCATTTGCCAGGTGGGAAGTTGACAACAAGTGAAATCAAAGCAAAAGCAGCACCAAAAACTTCATGTTTTGCCGAGAGTGTGTTCGGCCAAATGGACCATATGATGCGTACAAAACCGAACCTGTCCATTCTGGCAGCAGAAGCTAGCATCATGTTTGCCAACAATAAAACACTGGAATGGCTTAAATCAAAGGAGGTAGAAGAAAGAACAACTGTTATAAATAAGGCATCACGGCAAGTGGTAGGAATGCGTCGGAAATTCAAAGAACGGATAAATAGTATCAAGGAACAGAGACGAATAAAGATGCAAGAGAAAATAGTAAAGAGAGAACAAGCAGAGAGAGAGAAGATTAGAAAACAAGAAAGGTCTACACAGGAAATAGTTTTCCATGGATTGTGGCAATCACAGACAGAGATTGAACAGATGCTAATGTCTTATGAAACAAACCAACAGAAAGTAGATGCTTTGAAAGCCCAATTGAAATTTAGGAAAGGTGTACTATGTCAAGTACCTGAAACCAAAGCAAAATTCAATATAACAAATACTGTTCCCGGGAAAAAGTCATGAAAGTCTCTCACCGCGGAAGAATTAACAGACAGTCTCAAGTCATTAGTTCAGCGAGCAGTTGTCAAGGACCGTGAGAATGAAGAAGAAAAACATATGCTGATTGGCAAACGAATAAAGCATCAGTTCAAAATGACAGAAAATGGAGAGGAAGTTCTGAAGTGGTACACTGGCAAAGTTATATCTCAGGTGCACTTTCACTAACCAATAACCTTTCCCTATTGCTATTGTTAAATATTATATACTTAATCTAAAATTAAACTTGTTAAATACAATTTGTGGATTAATTGCCATATTTTAAATATGATAACGAAAACAAAATATTTTCATCTGAATGGATAATTGTAATCAAATCCACTTGAATATTAGTGAACTAGTCATTAACAAAATATATCCATAGCTTATTATGTTTTAATTATAACATTTGAAGTTTATTATTTATGTGCTTTAACGTTTTCCAGGTACCGTGGTTCAGGGATTGGTTTAATGTCATATATGACGACGACCCAGCCGTCTACACTTTGAAACATTTGGCCACAGACCTGGAGAGGGAAGACCTCAAGATTCTGGTTTAAAGAGGTCAGTTGTTTAAAGAGGATCTAAAGAACACTTAAATAAACAATAATCACCCAGAAGCAGATAATTAATTGAGCTGTGAACAAGAACACTGGACATGTACGTCTGGGTGCCATTTTGCTGAAATTTTGTTTCCTAGTGTCGGCCATTGCATGTTAGGGCTGTTTACTTATGGTCACAGTCATGTTATTATAATTGTTTTTGGCTTTTATCTTGTCAGGACAATACGAACAATATTATTAAACCACAAAGTTTCTTATAAATGACAATTCTGCTCTGTTTAACGACATATTGGAATATCGCCTTTTACGGAAGAAAAAAGGTCAAGGTCAGAAATTTAAAAACATCATAACTTTTTTATTTTAAAAGATATTAAGATGAAATAAAGACCATTGTTCTGCATTTGAAATTCCCTTTAAAATGATATATAATAACCTTTATTTTGAAAAACTTTTAGAAAAACCCTTACCCCACTAAATGTACCTGAAAATTATCGAAATCCAGAAAGGCCCCCAAATATACATAAATGTACCCGAGACAAAATAACGCAAGAGTACAATGCGAAACTTTCATTAACGATTCACTTTTTTAAAAGTTTAGCTTACATATTTAATGTATTTACGTTTTTAATGGCGCCAATTTATATTTTGAAAAACAATATTTTTGATATCCCTTTTTGATGATTCGATTATCGGAATTCCCAATGCAAATTTGCGTGTGTGTGTGTGTTTTTCCAGTGGGGGCTTCGGAAATAAAAGTACAGGGATTCCTTCATTAACTATTCTTGAATGACGAGCTTTGTATTTGTTTACATTTTGCGCGGGGTTTGATGATTTACAACTTCCGGTTTTATGACAATACGTTCTAGATTTTATTACTGACTATGCAGCCTAAATATGTTTTTAAGAACAATAGTGCAATAGTTAATGATAAACAATAATGTTTAAGTAGTTGTTTATCAAGTTCTAAATTGTTTCAATTCCGCCAATGAGATCTTGTTTGTCCGGATATGTTTCTGTATATTTGGGGATAGTTCTGGATTCAAAGATTTATGGTACGTTTCTGTATACATAGATGTACCCCGGGTACCTTTCTGTAGTACACAATACGACAATGACCCCATAAGCCATATTTTCGCAGTACCTAAAGTCCTGAGACTGTTGACGGCAAACAAACAATCGTTAATTCTGGCCCCAGCTATTTTTATATCCATCTTGATTTGAGCTTGAACTAGCGCTTCTAGTAGCTATAGCGCTTAAATTGTATAACTTCCATTTAAACATTTGTGCCTTAGGTGCCTTTCGTACATCACCAGCCGAAAGTCTATATGTTGAATCCAATGAACCATCACTGTCTCATAGACGAGACAAATTAGCTCTTCAATACGCCATTAAATTAAAGTCTAACCCTTCAAACCCAACTTTCGATAATGTTTTTAATCCTAGTTGTGAACCTCTTTTTGATCGAAAACCGAAGGCCATTCGACCATTTGGTCTTCGGATTAAACCAAAATTAAGAGACACTGAAATCGACCTAAATTTGATTGCCAAGTACAAAGTACCACAAATTCCACCGTGGACTTTGGAAACTCCAACAATTATTTTTGATCTTTGTAATAATAACAAATCCAGTACAGACCCTTCTGTCTTTCAGAGCAAATTTAATGAAATTATATCGAAATACAGTGACTTTCAACATATCTACACAGATGGCTCTAAGGATGGAGATAAGGTAGCTGCAGCAGCTGTTCACAAACACAGCATAAAGAGCCGCCTGCCTGACAAGGCCTCTATCTTTTCAGCTGAACTTAAGGCAATTGAACTTGCCTTAAATTATATTCAGGAATCTGATGATGACCATTTCGTAATCTTTTCTGATTCCCTTTCATCTCTTCAAGCACTGGGTAATATGAAACATGATAACCCAGTTGTGCTTCAACTTTTAGAAAAGTACAATTCTCTTATAATTGATAATGTTATTATTTTCTGCTGGCTTCCAAGCCATGTAGGAATACGTGGTAATGATAGAGCTGATAGTGCTGCTAAGGCAGCATTAGATTTACATATAACTAATACCAAATTACCTTATACTGATTTTAAAAGTTGTATTAACACATATATTCGTAACTCTTGACAAACCGCTTGGGATTTGTCGGTTAACAATAAACTCCATTTAATTAAACCGTTACTCGGAGAATGGCGTTCTTCTAGTAGACCCATTCGTCGAGAGGAAGTTGTCCTAGCCCAGTGCAGAATAGGGCATACACGTTATACTCATTCATATTTATTACAAGGTGAGCCATTACCAGAATGTATACCCTGCTTTGCACCGTTAACGATCAATCACATATTGCTGGAATGTGTAGACTTTGATCCTATGCGTCAAAAGTACTACAATGTTAATACTATGACCGAGTTATTTAATACTATAGATTTTAGTCTAGTTTTAGATTTCCTTAAGGAAATCAGACTTTATAAATCAGTATAATATGTTCTTGTATATAATTACTTTTTTATATACCCGTTTTTGGGCATTCGTTGATTTACATATATAGTTTATATTACTACTATATCATCCCTTATTTTTGAATAGTTTTATCCTGATATATTTACATTAATTTTTAATTAATACTTCATTTATTCATATTTTGTCAGTTTTTGCGCACAATATGACCTATTTATGTGTCGACGTGCCGTAAAACAACATTCATTCCATTCCATTAAACATTTGTGTACATAACGCGCAAGATTGAAAGAGTGGATTATCAATCTGTTTTGCAGCAACATTGTTTAAGCAGCCATTACCCAACTGGAAGCTAAAGTATGAAAACATGTGAAAAGAGTAAAATACTAAGAATCAAATGATTGTTCTCTTAAAGGTCCTTATTCTCTTTCATAATTGGTAATGTATTAATTAAAGGTATTAAATCTAGCTCTGTAGAGGGCAACATGTACAGTACGGCTCACGCGAAGCACACACTTTACTCGATTCGCTGAGTTTGGCCCTATCGAGTGCCAAGCGAATCTATGCCAAATCAATGTTTTGATTTGGCGAATCTATGTGGCGAAAGGACACAAAGTCACTCCGTGTAGAATCCAATTCACCATAAGTTCACACCTTTGGCGATTTATTTGTTGGGAACAAATCTAAATTTTCCGACAACTTCAACTTGTCCGACATCGTGCTTGAAAAAAGCAATCAATTGGCAGAAAAATACAAACGCCGAGTGCATCTTTCCCGTGCAAATTTGACATGACTGATAAATATAATGAATACATTCAGTAATTCATTTTGAAGTCTACTTTAATGAGTCGCTGGGACTCACATATGTTGAAAGTCGGTAGCGCGGCGGATTTGTAACTGGAGGCCACGGGTTCAATCATCCGTGGTGCCACTGAGTTCCGTCGGAGTGTTCTTGGGCAAGACCCTTTCCCTTAGCCTCACCCGTCGGATGGGGACGTAAACCGGGCGGTCCCGTGTATCAGGTCTATCCTCCGAGCATGTTAAAAAAACATAGGAATCTATTCGATAATAAGAGTAGATTCCTATGTATCCTTCCCCTCTCTCTGGGGCGGCTCTAAATAACCTATACTGTGTTGATGAGCCGTTAAACAACCTCCAGTTCAGTAAAACATCAGCAAAATATGTGCATAAAGTTTCAAAACTGTATCATTTTCGTGTTATTCCTTATTATATATTGCTAACATTCTTTGTTTTTCAAAGTATTTCTTTTAGAATATGTGCTTATATGGCGCAGTTGTCTCGGTTCTGTAACGGGTAATCACCATCATAAAAATCTCTGTATTTTTTCTTTATTTTATGGTTGCAAACAGTCTACACAAATTTTAAACAGTTCAATTAGTCCTGAGTAGTTTGACATGCCAATCAAGTGTCAATTTAACTTTAAACATTTTAATTGTGGGTAATTTTTTATAACTTTCTTCGGTGGCATTTTGTGTTCATCATCCGGGATTTCCTAGTCTATTCTATTCTGTTATCTCAACAGAGAAGCGCAAAGGACCATGACACAGTCTAGGGATTTCCATATTAGCGAACACCAACAGTTAGTAGAACATTGTTACTGATTGGATGACAAATAGCTTTTACCCAATCAGAATACGCGTACTACATTGTGATTGCGTTCTACTTTAACCGGTGTCGTGTTATATTTGTTCTCTTGTTATCACATCGAAAACGGTTATTTACCACTTGTATAATTTTCGAGCAATGCGTCCATCGGACGCACATGTTTAAGAATGATGCGTCCTCAGAAAAAATGTGCGTCTATGACGCGGGACTAGACGCGTGACGCAGAGCAAAATGAATCACTGAAATTTCGGAAAAAAATATGGATTTCAAACTTTTAATGCATTTAATCAAACGTTTTTCCGTTTCTGTTGTCAAAAAATCAGTTCTCCTGAGACCGACATAAATAATTTGGATACCCATAATCCCCAGCACTAACAACAGGCTTATGACCCGGAATTCTTTATAATTTGTTTGCTTATTTTTACTAAAAGACTCATCGATATAATAATAATCAACAGCAGAATCGTAAATCGTTTTACAAACACCGATTAAATAATAATTGTAATTTCCAGTATAGTAATTACTAATTGTATTTTATGTTGTCGCCGCGAAGCTGGTAATAGGAACCGCCATATAATTATCGTGACATCCGGGCATTCGAATTTTCAAAAAACAAAAATAAAAAATTGTTTTCTGCTTTTTTTAAAGTTATTGAATAATTATGCATTAAAATAACTGCAGTAATAAAATGTTGCACCTTTCACCTGTGCAGTTTCGACTCGGCGAACTCCGAGTTTGTATACATCGTGGCGTAACCGTTATACGCGAAGTATCGTGGCGTAAGTTCGCCGAGAGCCGATTCCCACGCCGAGTAGTTTTATCACCCAAACTCCGCGTAATTACGCGATTTGTAAATTCCTCACTCAGCATGAAATGGTTGTACGCCGTGGCCTTTTGATATATTAAATGTGTAAATAAACAGATTCGTATATCTTACTTTCCTTTTCAGTAAATTTGTTCATATATATATCTTTCTTTCCATTTCAGACAAGTGGTGGAGACCTTTGTGGAGAATGAAATTAAAAGGTTTTTAAAATATGCCCAGGAAAGGACTGGAGGTTGAGGGAGGAAGAAATAAACGAGACAATTTTTTTTAACTCAATGGCCTGGTGACTATCACGAGAAAAATTCAAGGACCAAGCAACCAGTCAACAGCAAACTCTAACACAGACCAGTGCTCAACAGTGGATTGCTCTTGCGCTTCCCAAATTGCAATCATGGAACAAAAAAATTTAGAGGAGAAGATTGACTTTCTTATGCAAAACACATCATCAATGCCACCTGCAAACATACTGCAATCCATTCCACTGAACACCCAGCATAATATGCGCACCTCACAAATACAGCCAATCACACATAAAGCAATGCCTTTAACAGGCTGCAGATAACTACACCGACAATATCAAACACACATATTTCACTAACAAGCTCACCAAACACACAGAATATTTCACCAACAAACTCACTAATGACACCAAACACACAGAAGAATATTCCGTCAGTGAGCCAGCAAGTGGAAAGTATCGATTCCATGGATGACGACATTTATACTGCATATCAAGCTGTAAGTATCGGTCTATAAATACGTCTTGCTTGACATTTTCAAAGTAAGGAGTATCTTCCATAAATATTTATAATTAAAAATATTCACTGATGATACTGCGCAGATTATTTAACTGCTGGGATCGATTATAGGGAAATCCTTCATGAGATGGGAGACGTGTGATTCTTTTCACGAAAGAGCGTATGAGTGACTGAAAAAACAACATGTAACCATCGATTAAAGGATTTCTCTATAATCGAACACAGCAGTTAAATAATCTGTTTATTACATTTTAAATCAGTTTGTGCATGATTTTAAACGAAATTATTCGCTTTGTTGAACGTTATCAGCGGATAACGTTGACGTCAGTACCACGTTATTGACGTCAACTCGGCGTCACAGTTAGTTATTTTTGTGTTCGGAGTTAGATATAATTAGTAATAGTAATAATTTTTAGCTGATGAAAATGTAATAAAAACGTGTTAATCTATTATACTTTAAAAAAAAATGTAGGTATAAAATGCAGACATATATTCTTTTGTAGAGTTCGAATTTTTGTTGAGCCCGTTTACGGATCTTGATTTAGCGATTACAATGTTGTCCGGGTATATATGTGTCCATTAGTCTGTTCGTTCATCCGACCTTTCGAAATATAGGTCACATTTGGTCGGATCAGCATGACATGATGTTGATCCTTGTTGAAAACTATTTTGATTTGACATTATACATGGCCGCCAGCGGCCATCTTTTTTACATAGCGTTACATAGTAGAAACTTGTAGCGACTACTCCTCTGAAACTACTTGACAGATTTCCATGAAACTTGACAGGAATGTTGCTCTTGATGTCTATTTGATTCCAGCAAAATTTTGGATAGGCCTGAAATTCGAGATGGCCACCACGGCTAAAAATATATTTTTTAAAAACAAGTTTGTAGCAACTACTTCTTGACAACTGTAAGTGATATTGATATCAGACTTTTTCTAAAATAATCACCATGACATGATGTTGATCCTTGTCGAAAATTATTTTGATTCAACATTAAACATGACCGCCAGTGGCCATCTTTGTTTACATAGAGTTATATAGTAAAAACTTGTAACGACTACTCCTGAAACTATGTTACATATTTTTATGAAACTTCACAGGAATGCTGATCTAGCTATCAAAACCTATCAGTAGAGCTTCAAGGTCGTTGACCTCTTTTTTGTTTCATTTAGAGTTCCAGCACACATGAAGTCGAGTTGGTTCCTGGCTATGGTGTGAGACTATCGGTAGCACAGCTTGATGCCGGCCTTAGAAGGAAAAAAACAGTGGAACTGCCATGGCAAGGCTTTTGATAATTGTTTTTTTTGACGACGAGACACTGAGAAACAGTTGTGTGAAGGGTTCTAAATCAAGGGCACCACTAGACGGCACGATTGTGAATGCCATTATTAGTAAGTAGTTTTGAGCTAGTTTTATTATTACTGTAACTTGACACTGTCCATAATTAAAGCAGATATTGAGCACAAGCAAATAAACTTTTTTTCACTCATGAAATGTATGTGTAGAAACATGATCTCATAGACCCACATAAGTGTGCTGTAATAAATGTGTTGATTAAAAGCTAAAAGGTTTTATTTATTGTTTGTAATCGCTGGCACTGCAATATTTATATCTGTTGCTCATGTGACATCCATTAAAGAGACAATGTCTGTAACTTTTAGCTCTTAAAATAGACAATATTACCGTCAGTGTGTTAAATAAGAATGAAACATACAATTTGATTAGTTAAGATTTTGGCTAGCATTATTTTTTATTTACAGATATGTTATTTTGATATCAGATACAGGGTTTATAGAACAGACATGATAAACAATACAAATTTAATGTCCGAATCACTTTTTCAGAATATGTAACATCAAACGACCAAGCTGTCTGGAGAGGGACATCACCCAGGCCGTAAATCAGAAGTGTGCCGATGCACGAAATCTGATGAAAAAATGAAACCTGCAAGTAACAAATTCTAAAGGTATGTTGGCTGCTGCTATAAATTATATGTAGACTGAAATTAAAGACAACAGTTCGGTATTTTTTTTAAATTAAATGCGAGCAGGTTTAAATTAAAAATGATACTGTATAAATAAATCAAGACGCCAATTGTAATGTTTGATAAAAACTTCAAGATTGCCACGACTCTCTTTAAATACATTTGGCATTTCATTCACAAAGTCAATATCATATGGTGAAAAAGTTGTTTGTTACGTTAAAGGGCAAGGTCGGGTGAAGTGGGGATTAGCTGGTTATGTCTCACCAGAGTAAATGAACATTCCAAGTTTCATAGCAAATATTTTGATGGTGTTGAAGATGTATGTCTTAAAAAAAAAGAGAAAGAAACCCTATGAAATGTCCTAAGTTTGTCTTTAGAGTTAAGGTCAGTGTCACTAGTGGCGTCAGACTTTGTTTCAGAGAGTATTATGCCTTACCCCAATCAAGGTACATACCATGTTTCAGAGCAATGTCTTTGATGATAATGTAGGCACTTTGTCTTAAGATCAGTGTAACTAGGTGTCGCTTTTTATATTCCTAGGACTGAAACATTACTGATTGTACTATTAAAATCAAAATGAGTATGAGTACGATAGTTACAGTGTCACTATCAATTTGCCTACGAAATTGGTAAAGAGTTCTCGTTCGTGAATTAATTTGTGGGAATTATTTTTTTCCCAGCATTATTAAAATTTCACTGGATTTTTACCGTCAACAGCATGCTTTTCGAAATTGAATGCATGCATTTTAAGATTATTTTAATTGGGTTAGAGTTTGCATGAAAAATACATCCAGAAGCATTTTTCCACCAAATAGACAACCCCATATTATAGAAATGTTTTTTGTTTTGTTTTTGTATTTAGCCCCTACAGAAGGAATTAAAGGAACTATCCCTACATATGTTTTTAAAAGTGCTGTCTTTGGGGCGTGCTTGTTTTCAGGAACAGCTGGAGTAAAGCTGATATATACATATCTATATTTACATCTCATTAACTCAATTCCTTTTTCCTCTTCATATGCATTTTAATAAGTGCCTCCATGAAAAGACGATACGACTGAAGGCTTTCTCGCCTCTCACCGTTGTGGGTTCAATTCCCTCTGGGAGCTAGACTTGTCCAAGGAGGAAGTGTCGATTCTTACGAATGGCGAGAGGTTTATAGTACTGGTTCTACCGAGGAACAATGGGATGGTATGTCTACCACAAAAAAATCGACTGTAATATATGGCCGTACATAGGTTTAAAATGACCTAAAACACCATTCTGTTCATTTCAAACAAACCATAATGATGAATATGCTAGATATATAGCTGATTTTTGAAAAGTATATTATATTTTATATATTTCAAAACCATTTATGTAATTCAATCTGTTCATTATAATATTTTCTTTGATTACAGGTGGTTGCTGGATCAAAGCCCTGCGCAGGAAACATCTGCTGAAGTTCTGTGTTGTAAAAAGAAGATACCAATTAAACCTCAATATTATGTTCAAAGTTTAAACGCTTTCTGTCTTCTTTCTTCACATATTTTACGCCCTTAGGGACTTATATTAGATCTTGCGATTGTCCGTCCATCTGTCTGTCCGTCCGTTAACTTTTTGCCTGACAACTAATTGGCTAATAACTTGTAAGTATAAGGTCTACAACAATGAAACTTTGTAAACATCTTTAGCATGATCCAATGTATGCATCTAATAAAGGCCCATAACTATGGTTCATATTTTTTGAATTGTTCACCCTTTAAAAACAGGTTTAACTGCCTTTTACAAGTGATTGTGACTAACTTTCAAAGTATTAGATGTATAACAATGAAACTTTGCACATATCTTTCAACATGAGCCAATGAAAATGTGTTAATTACGAAAAAAGGACCATAACTGTGATTTTTTAAAATTATTTCCCTTTGGAATAGGTTTACCCTTGACAACCACAGGCGTATATGCCCTGCTAGGCTACATGTGTATGCCCCGCTAAGCAGTGATCTTGTTGCGGCAGGAAACCACAGAAAACAAGATCAGTGGATGACCTTGCAGATTCTAGAAATCAATCCCTGCAGGTGGTCAAGAAACTAAATGTGCTTCTGTCTGGTGAAGTATAATTGACATATAAGTGGCTGATATGTGACATATAAGTGGCTTATATGTGACATATAAGTGGCTTATATGTGACATATAAGTGGCTTATATGTTGCTTATATGTCCAGCATTGACATCCCAGCTAAACATATAAGCCACTTATAAGTCACTTATATGTGACATATAAGTGATATGCACTACTTATCTGGACATATAAGTGACATAGATCTCATTTGCATACTTATAAGCGGCATAGATCTCATTTGCATTTAAAATCAATATAAGTCACTTATAAGTGAAAGATATAAGGGATTGTACATGTATAATTTAATAAGTTAAATCTATCACACCATCGCCGAAATGTAGAATGGTCGTCTCTTCGAATTACTGTGGTAGTTTCATATGAACTTGACTACTTTATTGAAAATTATCGCATGAGAGACACAAAAAGAAATGAATGTTTAGGCATTGATCCATCTTTTTTCGTAATGGTCACGCAAACAATTCTAGATGCATATTTAGTACTTCAAGTTGGATTTCCTCGATCCGTTCAACATCTCCGAGCCAGTCACACATTTTTTTCACGTCATATTTTGCTTTAGACTGAATCGTTCTTGTTTATCGTTTTTCCACAATTTCATAATGTCTGTCCTCATCTTTGCATGGTATTCTAACGATCTCCTGCGTGCACTATGGTAATTTTGACAGGGTAGCTAGCATTCTAGAATGGCTGCCATTAAGTACAATCGTCGTTGGATGCACGATATGACTGGTTCGTGGTTGATTATTAAAACAAATATCTACTATTTAATGCTAAATATATATAACGCAGTCTAGAGTTCATATGGAATTTCAGCTAACTTTTTTTGGGCACTTTATATACTTTTGGCTTGCCGTTTCACGCACTTTTCTAATATGACCGCATAGACAATGCCTGTATTACACGAAAACAAGCCATTTTTGTTACTATATATATATAGTAACACATGTAATACTATTCATTATATTAGTAGACGACTGATTTATAATTCTTTTGCTGTGAGATTTAATATAAAACTTAATACGTTTTGGGTCTGCTACGTAACGTGACCGACACATATCACTTGAAACATCAGCGGTGTCTGTCACATATTTTAATTTATCACATAACGTCCCTTGTTAGTAGTGTCGAACGCCCATTTTATATTCTATTGTATGACACGCGTGTAATACAACCTGAAAGATTTTGATTGGTAGAGTTAAACCTGTAACACTACGCAAGTTTATTTTCACCCAGGTCTGAGTCATAAACTGATTATTTGTGACAGCTTATAAAAATAATGCACGTTATACAAAACATTGTTGTTGGTTTGTTAAAAAGTTGGCGTAAACTGCTATTTTGTAAAGAGGTAAAACACGAACTATTTTATACGTAACGTTACGTGTGAGATGCGATGTTGCGACGTCATATATGTTTTGGCGCTAAAGTGTGTCTGACGTCGTGGCGGTTCTATGTCCATCTGAATTATTTTTTACTAATTTATTGCAACGTTATGTGATAAAATGGATCTTAAACTCATTCCCATTCCATATAAGATTTATGAAACTCGTTATGAATTATTTTTAATATTTACTCGCCAAAAGGCTCATTAAAATTAAAATAATTCATAACTCGTTCCATAAATCTTATATGAAATGGGAACTCGTTTAAGATCCTCTATGTATTTTCCATGTTGGATTTAAAAATGAAATACATTGTATGATCGTTGATTATTAAATGTTATTTTTATAAAAAAAAAGTGTTTGTTTGTATAATTTCTGTCATATTTAATTTAAGCAGACCTTGAAAAATAGTAAACAACATATGATCATCTGCTTACATTTAAACAGGTATCGGGAAAATGTAAGCCGGCCCTGTGATTTAGTACACCATATTTAAAAGGAGTTGAATTGAAATTTAAGCAGACCTGTAATGATTTAGGAATTCCAAATCTAAAGGTGTTTTGTTGGAATTTAAGCAGGCCTTGATATTTAGTTTGTCGAATTTAAAAGGCATTTAAGTAGGCCTTAGATTTAAGTAAACATCATTTTAAGGTGTTTAATTGAAATTTAAGTAGGCTTAAAGATATAGTATACCACATTTAAAAGGTGTTTACTTGGAATTTAAGCAGGCCTTGGGATTTAGTGTCGAATTTAAAGGCATTCAATTGAAATTAAAGTAGCTCCAACAGTTTATTATACCAAATTTAAAAGGTGTTTTATGGTAATGTAAGCAGACATACAGATTTGGTACAAACATGAACTGTAAATTGATACAGTTCTTTACAGTTTCAAAAAAACTCTTTAATAATCAAAACGACTCAAGTGAAGATCTTAAATGTGGTTTAGTATACATACCTCCAAGTGGTTCAAAATACTCCCATGACGATCCTTTTATGGAACTTCAAAACGAATTGTTTAGATATTGCTCAAATAGCAAAAACATTATTTTGTTTGGAGATTTTAATTCAAGATGTAAAAACATTGTTGACTTTACTTGCATTGATAACTATATTTCTGAAATGTACGATTTACAAGAAATTGAAAGGGAAGGTGCCGAAGTATTTAACAATTTTAATTTGTATAATGTACCTCTGCAACGAAAATCTCAAGATACCTGTGTAAACAACTATGGATACCAGTTTATAGATCTGTGTAAAAATAACAATTTATTTATCTTAAATGGAAGAATAGGGTCTGATTTCTTAGACACTAAACTTACATGTAAAAATGCTAGCACCGTGGACTATTTTGTATCTACGTCTTATTTATTTAAAGACATTTTAAATTTAAATGTTGATGACTTCTGTAGTCTGTACTCCGATGTACATTGTCCGATATCCTTATCGTTAAAAACTGTTTTCTCTCCTTATGAAACTGATAAAAAAGAGTATGATAAAACCTCAAATACTAAACTTTGGGATTCGGAAAAGTCAGACTTATTCATGGAACATTTGGATCTGGCTAAAGTTTCACTGATAGAAAACACACTCGATAAAATGATTGACGAAATTAATTTTAACCAAGAAAACATAAATGATATTGTTAAAGACATTTCAGAAATGTTCGATACTTGTTCAAACAATCGTTTGGCACTACGTACACGAATAAACATAACAGAAAAAAAATATAAAACATCATGGTTCAATCAATCATGCAGAAGTATGAGAAACGTATATCACAAAACAAGAAAAGCTTACAACAAATATAAAACCCCGTTTTATAAACAATTGTTGAAAGATGTCAGTAAACAATATAAAAAGACATTCAATGTATCATTAAAACAATTTAACAATGAAAAGGTTATACAACTAAAATCGCTACGAAATGCAAATCCTAAACAGTACTGGAAGATAATAAATTCCACTAAAACCTGTCCAAAAACATGTGCTCCATTAGGCGAATTATATAGCCATTTTAAGCAAGTAAATGAAAATCCTTCCGAAAATAGTTCAGAAGACGATATGAATTTTAATAATGAAAGTATTATTGATTCTCTTAATGATGAAATCAACCAACCAATATCTGAAGTAGAAATAGAATCTGCTGTTAAAAGTTTAAGCAATAACAAAGCGCCAGGTATTGATAACATTGTTAATGAACAAATTAAATATTCGGTCAATGTAATGCTGCCTATATATACAAAATTATTCAACATTGTTTAAAGGTGACCCAAAACTACCAGAAAATTATAGACCAATATCGTTGTTAAGTTGTTTTGGAAAATTGTTTACATGTATAATTAATAATAGACTAAAAACATATGCAGAAACGTATAACATGATAAAATCTACCCAAGCTGGATTTAGGAAACATCATTCTACCATTGATAATCTGTTTGTACTTAAAAGTCTCATAGATATTGTCCAGTCAGATAAAAAGAAACTTTATTGTTGCTTTATAGATTTTAAGCAAGCCTTTGACTCCGTTTGGAGATTTGGCCTTTGGAAAAAAATGAAAATTGAAAATATAAATGGGAAGTGTTTTAATATTATTCATAATATGTATGATAGTATAAAGTCCAAAGTTGTTACAGAGGAAGGTTGTTCACCATTTTTCAACTGTTAAAATGGCGTACGACAGGGCGAAAATTTGTCACCGTTTCTATTTACTATTTTTCTAAATGATTTAGAAGAATATTTAAGTAGGAATGACGTTGCTGGTATTATTAATGAAACAATAATTAACAATGTACATATTTATCTTAAGTTATTTATTTTACTTTATGCTGATGATACTGTTATTTTTAGTGACAATGAATTAGATTTGCAAATGGCACTTGATTGTTTTAGAGAATATTGTGATACATGGAAACTTTCATTAAATGTAAGCAAGACTAAAATTATAGTTTTTAGCAAAGGAAACCCATCGCAAAATGTAAATTTCAAAATTGGAAATGATAAAATAGATATTGTCCAAGAATATAAGTATCTAGGAATATATTTTTCAAAAAGTGGGGCATTCAGTAAGACCAAAAAATACATAGCAGAACAATCGAACAAAGCTCTGTTTTCTTTATTACGAAAAATTAAATTACTATCGCTTCCTTTTGAAATACAAATTGATCTTTTTGACAAAACCGTGAAACCAATATTACTATACGGTAGCGAAATTTGGGGTGTTGGTAATATTGACGTAATAGAACGAGTGCAGCTTAAATTTTTAAAATTCATTTTTAATCTTAAGAAATCAACTCCTTCTTATATGGTATATGGAGAGACTGGAATTCGTCCTTTATCTATAGACATAAAAAGCAAAATTATTGCTTATTGGTCCAAACTAATAGAAAATATTAATAGAAATGAGAGTTATAAGCTATCATCCATGGTGTATTCGCTATTACACGATTTGTATATATCTAGAAAAGTAAAATCGCATGGATGGACAATTTGAAAGATATTCTATGTTCTTCTGGTTATTCGGGAATCTGGGATAGCCAGATGTTTGCAAATTCAAAGTGGATGATTAAGTCTTCTTATCAAAGGTTAAAAGATATATTTATTCAAAAATGGAGGGCCGAAATTGATAGAACATCAGACACTAATATGTATAAACTGTTAACAACAGATTTTAGACAAAGTAACTATATAAAATTATTGCCTGACGTTATATGCAAACGATTTATGGCTTTTATAACTAGAAATCATCGCTTGCCTATTGAAGTAGGGAGGTGGAGAGGGATACCCGTAAACGAAAGAAAGTGTGTAAATTGCAATGATATTGGTGATGAATTTCATTATCTTTTAATTTGTCCTGAATTTAGTGAAATGAGGAAGAAATATATAAATAAATTCTATTATAATCGCCCTAATATTCTGAAATTCACATCATTATTATCAGTTGAAAAGTATGCGGAACAAAAAAAACTTAGTTTATTCATGGATAAAATAATAAAGAATGTAAGATTATATTAACTTCCTTAAGACATTTAAATAAAGATGACCAAACACAGTGCTACATTTCGTTTCGGTAGAACGGTGCGTCTTTGGTCAAATCATGTATAACACTGACAAAATGCGCTCTATATTTCGTTTCGGTAGGGCTGCAGAAATACGAAATTAGTTTAAAAACTTTAAAAAAAAATAAAATATTTTTGTATAAAGACATAAACATACTATACAATTATCTGAAACGATGTTTACAAAACAATTATTATTGTTATTATTATATTATATTATTATTGTTATTATTATTATTATTATTATTATTATTAATAATAATACTGTAACATCTAGTATATTATTTAGTATACTCATATTTTGGTTAGAAATCCATAAACCGCACTGTTAGATAGTTTGTATATAGTCGTTTCCTGATGTATACGTGTTTAGAATTATATTTGATGATCTGTCGCCATTGATATAAATGTATTTTGTAACTGTTGCTTATGCTGTTCATATGTATGAACCTAAGTGAATAAAGATTTGAATATTGAGTATAACAAATTTAAAAGGTGTTTAATTGGAATTTAAGCAGGCTTAAATATTTAGTATACCAAATTTAAAAGGTATTTAATTGGAATTTAAACAGGCTTAAATATTTAGTACACCAAATTTAAAAGGTGTTTTATTGAAATTTAAGTAGGCCTAAGGATTTGGTATACCAAATATAAAAGGCATTTTATTGAAATTTAAGTAGGCCTTAAATTTAAGTAAACCACATTTAAAGGTGTTTAATTGAAATTTAAGCATGCTTAACGATTTATTCTAAAACGACCTCTGCAATCTTTCCTATACACAAAGAAGGGAGACAGCTGTATGTTATTCTACGATAAAATACAGCTGTTCCATTAATTCCCCGCGTATATTTCACCCGTTGGAAGCGCCACGTTACATGACGTCACTTGGTAAATATACGTCACGAAGACAAACCGAACAGTAATTTTAATGAAATGTTAATTACAACAAAATTGCCATTCTCCCAAACCGTGCACACCCACGAAATAAACCCATCATACGCACATGTACATATAACATTAATAAGCATCTTGAACAAGGTGAGAACGTTTGACGTCATACAGCGCAAGCTATATGACGTAAGCAATTACTTAATTGTTTGTCACGTGAAAACTAGTGTATTGAAACGCCGAACTTTGCATACGGGGGCGCCCATTGGAACAGCCTGTAAACATAGCAGCCTGATTACCTTCACCTCCGAGATAATATATAGTGCCCCAACAATAGCGTAAATAATGGGGTAATTGTTGTGTTAGAATCGAAATAATAAATACGGACCTGTATTTTATCGGTGAATAAAATACAGTTAGTCGTTCGGATGCGAGAAATTAAATCACTCGTGCTAACGCACTCGTGATTTAATTACTACGCATCCGAACTCCTAACTGTATTTTATTCACCGATAAAACACAGGTACTTATTTATTATTTCTTAAGTATACCAAATTTAAAAGGTGTTTTATTGGAATTTAAGCAGGCTTAGATATTGAATATACCAAATGTAAAAGGTATTTAATTGGAATTTAAGCAGACTTGAAGATTTAGTATACCAAATTTAAAAGGTGTTTAATTGGTATTTAAGCAGGCTCAAAGATCTACTATACGAAATTTAATTGGAATTTAAGCAGGCTTAGATATTGAGTATACCAAATTTAAATGGAATTTAAGCAGGCTTAACGATTTAGTATACCAAAATTAAAATGTTTTTAATGGCAATTTAAGCAGGCTGAAAAATTTAATATACCAAATTTAAAAGGTATTTAACTGGAATTTAAGCAGACTAAAAGATTAAGTATACCAAATTTAAAAGGTGTTTAATTGGAATTTAAGCAGGCTTAAAGTTTTAGTATACCGAATTTAAAAGGTGTTTAGCTGGAATTTAAGTAGGCCTTAGATTTAGGTAAACCACATTTAAAGGTGTTAATTGAAATTTAAGCAGGTATAAAGATTTAGTATACCAAATTTAAAAGATGTTTAATTGGAATTTAAGCAGACCTGAGAATTCAAGATTATATATTTAATTTCCACAAAATGCATGTATATGCCATATATAATAACATTTAAGTCCAACTTAAATCATCATAAAAACGCGGAATTTTGTGGAAAATTAAATGTTGATTAAATGTAAATTAAACTTCACATTTAATCATAATTTAAATTCACTGTCATTCCATTATATTACAAGTAAAAGTGTAGTTTAATTCTAATTTAATTGATGATTAAATGCCTATTTTCATGCAGTGTTGAATAAGAGAAATTAGCTTGTCTTTACTAAGGTGATGTGGTAAGGTTGTATATAGTGTAGAGAAGTCATAAGTGCTTATTGATGAAACTTGACCTCGTTTCATGTTCCTTCTAATAATATTACTAGGATTTTTAATAATGGCTCAAAGTTTCCGTAACTCCTCTAGGATCACCTGGTTTTGAGGAAATACCATATAAAGTCTCCTTTCAGAAATCATTTAGTTCAAGCCCTATTGTCAACCCTTTTGTGTTTTGTGATGTCGTTTGCATTTTTTATTAATTTTGCCTTTTCGTTTGTCTGTTTGCGTGTTTGTTTTTGTGTTTGTGGTTGACTGTCGTCCTTGAATGCTGCGTTCCCTGTCCGATATTTCTATCCTTCTTTATGGAAATTGTATCCAGAACGTCTCCTGAATATTTTATAGACCAAAATAAATTAATCCAGAGTTTTCATAAATTTTATCACAATATAGTTTACTGTGATCTTTAACGGCAGTAAGACAAGAAGTTAAAAGATTGGAGATGTTTGTTGTGGTGCAGGCACTAAGATTAGAAATAAAACGAGCCTTATATGGATTTTTATGTAATTTAGGAATCCAGTACATGGTAGGCAGTTTATTTTGCTTATCGTTTACACCAGCCTTGAAAGTAGTGCACCGAGTGATATGTGCGGAAACAACATCATCCTCAGTAGAATTAACTGGAGTATACGAATGGTGCTGCCGAGTTCCAGAGATAAAACATTGACGTAATGTAGGCGTCAAACAATAATTACATTATTAGCTGCTTTATCTGCAGGAACTAAAACAAATTTATTATGAAACTCCTGAATTCCGATTTTAAATTAGGAAAGGAAAACCTAGGTCTCGGAGGAAGTAAAGAGGGG